>ML776777.1:1933757-1989079 GCA_009831015.1 Picea engelmannii
ATCATTCAGAAGGGACCTGTTCCAGAAGTATCATTCAGAGGGACCTGAGAAAGTATCAAATCTCCATTCAGCAAAGGGACCTGGAAGTATCCATTTCAAGTTCAGCAGAGGGACCTAAGGAAGACATTCATTTCAATCAGTAGAGGGACCTGAGGAAGACAACAACTCTATTCAGCAGAGGGACCTGAGAAAGTATCAAATTTCCATCAGCAAGATACCTAAGAAGATATCAATTTCAATCAATAGAGGGACCTGAGATACTAAGAAAAATAAATACAAGAGGAATCTGAGGACTTACACCAACATCCCATCCAGCTTCAGTCAAGAAAAACATAATGAGCAAACAAGTTAGTATATATTTTCCTTTTTAATGCTTTAAATTTGAGAATTCTTCCTAAGCTAGGAATGATAAATTACCTATCCTTCCTTTCCCCTACATCATCTTTTCATCACTTCATTTTCATCCTCAAAAGCATTAAAAATGATACTTAAAAAGAACCACTTTTGGTTTCCAAAGGAGTTATAAGGAGGGATTGGGTTTCAAATACCAAAACACATTGTTTGTTTTGAAGCTGTCAAAAGCTCTATTGCATACACAGACTGAAGTATTGTTGCATAAATTGAGGATGGTTTGCATACATTTAAAAAGGGGTTATAAGAAGAAAAGTTCATGCTTGATGAAGGAATTGGAAACAAATTTGGGAGTTATATGTCAAATGAACATCTTTTTAAAACCACATCTTATAATAATTGCAAAGGGAAGAAGAGTACAAAGGTACGAACAGAGTAGCACCTTCAGCTGTGATTGATGTACAAACCATTTTCAAAAATAAAGACCCTTGTTGAAATCTCCACCAACGTTTTCTCTCTCCATAAAAACAAAACAACTCAATTGATTTTTCATATTTGTTGGGCCTCACCAAACATTGCACGTTGTGTCTCATTTTGCACGCTCTCGGACTTGAATTGCCGATGCATCTCTACTATTACTTACTTCCATTTCAAATTACACACTATGTTCACAACTCCTACGCATTTCAAATCCCTACATTCTAGCACGTTGTTCCTCCTACGCATCCTAAATCCCTACACTCTAGCACATTACACATCCCTACTCCGAAATTCTCTGATAAAAAAACGAATTGTATGTTGACAATTACACTGTCAACATACAAGATTTTGTTCTGTGGAAGAAAACGCAGGGGATTGAAAGAGATACGTGGTGAAGCAAGGGCAGAAAACGTATCCAAACAAGAGTCGGCCACTGAAGGTAAGCCCGAACTCAGATAATTAGACAACCAAGTATAAATTCAACATTCTGGATACATTTGTAAAACAAGATAGTCCATGTTTAGCAGAGGCCGAATTGAAAGAAGGGAAATTGAGCCAGAATTCGATAGAGAAGCCTGAGAATTTTTCAAAATTACCAGGTATACCCGTGCATAATTTTTTTATGAACAGAGAATAGATTAGGAATAGAAAATAAAGAGATTTCCTTTGCTTATTTGAACAAAAACTCTTCTTGAAGACCATACATAGAATTAAATTCATACAAAGTCTGGAAGTTTGAGAAATTTTGGTCAAAAGAATTGCAGAATTGAAGTTTTTTTCAAACAGTGGAAATATTTTAGGTCTTGTTTTTGAAAAAAATTTGAAGTATGGTATCTAGATATGAACCAGGGAGGCTTGTTGCATCAGAAATACACAGATATTGTATACAAATTTTGGAACAAAAATAGTGGATAGGTTTCTTTGAAAATTTTGATGGATTTTGTGAAGGAGTTGCCTTAGAATTTGCTCACTCATTTGATGGGGAAAGAGCTACTGTTGGAAACCTTACCATCAGGATCACCGAGGATAGCATTGCACTTGTCACTGGACTACCTCAAATAGGAGAGAGATATTTCAAAACCAAGCATTTCAAAGATAAATCATGGGTACCTTTTATTTCAAGGTCAAGGGTAGCAACAGTAAACTGGAAGAAGGGAATCCCAAGGAATTGGTTGGTCCATCCCTGGGATGAATTAGAATACCTTATACAAAAATTTATAACTTGTGAGGGAAGGTTTAGCATCATTTACCTATATCATATTAAACTGCTACARCATTTGAGAGGTGACTGTGAAATCAATATGCCTTATTTTCTCTTACAAAGCCTTTCCAAAATGGCCAAGACTGTCTAGAAACAGGGAAGGAACACAAAAAGGAGTTTATATCATTGTGGTCTTATTAAAATGATCATTAAAAATGAAATACAGAAGCAAAATTTGATTTGGCAATAGTTTACCATTGAAAATGGTTTTGAAACAATAAAGGAGGAAGAAGAAGAAGAACAAGAAGCTCCAAAAACAGAACAAGTTAATCTCCAAACAAGCCTATAAGTGGTTCCAACAGAAAAATGCATATAAAGAGAAGTATCAAAGAATGAAAGCACTTCATACAACTCAGGCGAATGTGGAAACATTATTGCAGGCAGTGGGGGTGGCAAAAGATCAGTGACAGAGGTCAGGGACATTTTTGTGCATGAGGACATGCAAAGACTTCCTCTTGGGGGAAATGTTGAGTACATTTTTATGCTTCCATTTTGCTCTATAAACCATACTTTTGCCTTATAAACCATACTTTTGCCTCTATATCCATCCATTTTGCCTTCATTTCATTCTATATTTTCCATGAAACAGCCTATGCAAGGTATATTTGTCATTCTTTAGCTTAAGAATTGAGTTTTCTAAATTTTAGCATTAAAATTGAAAATTTATCAGAAATTACAGGATTTGACCAAATCCCGTAAAAGCTCTGTGGTCTGTATACTTGCAAGACACCTGGGCAAAATCTAAGACTTGGGTCGTGTTCCCTGATGTACAAGGATGGATAATGAGCTATCAGATTTGAAATCTGAGCCTTCCAGATGTCCGGTCAACGCTGGTCAAACAGGGCCACTTCAGCAGAAAATACCCTGTTTCAACCTTAAATCTTGGACAGTTTTGGATTTTCGTGGGATTTGACCATATATTGTGGATCTGAAGGAGGCATTCGACCCTCCTAGGATAATATGGATCTAATCATGATATTTAGGAGACTTATTAGCATTTTTAGTTTTGAGACTCTTGTATAAATACTCTTAAGCCTAGACTAGTAAGACAATCTGGATGTGAATGAAGAAACTTTGGAATTTGCACTCTTGAAGATCAGCTCTGTGTTTTGTTCCTGTGAATGATTATGAAATGATGATTTGAATGCTACTGGAGCTCTTTCTTAGCTGAGTCAACTCAAGTGTACCAGTGAAGCATTGGAGGGCCCCCTTTGCCAAACCAGTACACTCTTTCTTTGTGTTCTTTTTCAGGTACATGTTTTAGATAAAATCTTGTTGTAGATGAGTTTTATCTTGCTGTAGTAGATGAATTTCATAGCTAAGTTACATGCTTAATGCTTTCAAGCCTTACTCATATTGTGAATGATTTCTTGAATGAGAATTCAATGTGTAGTTTGCCTTCAAGCATTAAGATAGTCATAAATGTTTTTTGAGTTATTTATGCTTTCAGTACTTTGATTTGATTTGATGATAGTTGTTAATGAATGAATGAAAGAAGACAATGAATGCATCTCTTGAATAAGAGTTTTTTTATTCTAACATTTGATAGATTTTAAAACTAGTTCGAACATCTCATGAATGCTTACTATTTACACTCTTTAGAAAAACAATTGTTGATTACTGTTATGAGATCTATGAATATGACTTCTGAATAGAAGCTTAGCATCTCTTTCATATTCAGCCTTAGAATAGGTTTTGGTTTATCTCCATTAAAGATAAAAAAAACTATCTCTAAATCCATATACTTTGGACGTGCCTCTAAGTCTTACAAACACCGGATTGACAATCATTTGTACTCTAATTTACATTAGTAGATTGGAGCCTAACAATGATGTTAGCTTTCCCTCTCGCGTTCTCGCTATTCGCGACTTCGCAAGTCGAAGGGTTGAACTCTCATTCCCTTATCTCACGAATCCCCGAGATGTGAGAGGTCAACGGGTGTTAACTCCTTTCACTAGGTGACATGTGTCCGCCTATCTATCGCACAGGCCCACCTTGCAGTTCTACCACGTGTCCCTCGTCCCCAACTTCGGCACTTCGCGACTTTGCTTCCTGAAGCACTACCTCCTTTGTATCCCGACACCCGAAGTGTCGAGATCCCGAACTCCTTGCTACTCCTTATCGCAACTCGTGACTTTAGGAATTTCGGGACAAAAGTCTCGACCTCCTATCCGTCGATATGCCGAAATGCCAAAATTCCGACACATCGTCAATGCGGGTCCCACGATGGAACTTCCCGCCTTTTTGGAGTTTCGAACTTCGCAACTTCACGAATCCTGATGCTAAGATTTCGGTTCTTCAACCCACGAAACCCGAAAATATCGAGTTTCGATGCACTTCACTAATAACTAGCTCACACAAATCCTTTTGCCCCTTCAAGAATTCGCCTTTTGCGACCTCGCGATTCTTGAGGAAAGGGTTTTAACCCTTCAACTCGCGAATCCACGAAATGAGATTACACAAGTGATCCAACGGTTCTTGTCGACTCAGATCCTATGGTCCAATTTCTCCCAAACTTAAAACTTGAAAATAGGCTTACCATAACTCCCCTACTCCTCTGGAAGATCTGACGGCTCTTGGGACTTTGCGAGTTCTCCACGGAGAATTTTGACCGTCCAATGCCTCCTTGACGACTCTTGCGAAGAGAACACGGTAATTCCTTCACTGCTATTTCGGGATTTCAAGAGGATCGTTCTTCCTCATACAGGGTTACTAAGACTTGCGACTTCAAATCCTTTTCCAGGTTCTTGGTGAGCTTTCTAAAAAGGGTGTCCCTATGGGGAGATCTATCCAGGGTATTACCTAAGATGGATAAGGGTAAAGATTTCCCGAGAACAGACTTGAAGTCTGAATTAATTCAATATGTGTATAAATAGCAATTTATAAAACATAATCCATACGTAGTATTTCCATTATAAGCGTACAACCACCATTTCTAAATCAAAACACTACACAGGCAGTCTTATACTCAAACCATTCATAAAACTGCACAGACTGTGAGCATACATGTCAGCATATAAATTTCAAGATGCAATATGTAAAACACTTATCAGAAATAACACCATATGTGATTGCAACTGTTGAGAGGGGTGCTCGTTTCCACCCAACCGTAGGCTCGGAGACTCCCAATGGATTTACCACTAGCCACCCTCGAGTTGAGACCACGATGTTGCGAGATTTCATCTTGGTTTGCCAGTGACTGAGAACGAGGGTTACTCTCCCCCTTCTCTGCTATCACTCACTCTGCATATCTCCAGAGTTCTTCCTCATTCCCTCACATCTGGCCCCTTCTCGCTTCTCCCTCATGCCTTTTCCTCTTGCGAGGTTGCATGTGGCACTATTTCCCTCGCACTGGTCAGGCCTGACGGCTCTACGGATGGGCGGTTCACCCCCCCATCCCTCATTACTCATGAGGAGCCATTTACCTACCAATCCTAGTGAGTCATTTAATTCGGGGCTAGCGAGCTGCTCTTGGTTCTTAGGGCCAGTGAAGTCCAAATATGGTATTGGTTTCGGTGGAAGTTAATGCCACCATTCCAGATGCCTTCCACCACCTTTCTCCAGCCATCGTGGTCACTTTTTCAGCATATACCCTCTCAGCAGTCCTGCAATATATATTCATAATATTATTCACATTCATCGACCTTTTTCACAAGGTCCATTCACATCACACATTCACATTTTTGGGTTTTCCACAGTTCTTGGCCAGTATAGTTATTTTTACAAACTAGGGGAAACAGGGTGTTACACTACAGGTGTCCCAAGAGATTCAAGGATGAAATAGAGAAGGCCACAAAGGAGTTTCTAGAGATGGGACACATCTGGCCTAGTTCTATCCCTTTTGCTTCATCAGTTGTACTAGTGAAGAAGAAATATGGTACTATGAGGATGTGCATAGACTATAGCGGACTAAATAAGAATACCATCAAGAATCGATAAACAATACCCAATATTGATGAGATGATAAACGAGTTGCATGGTGAAGTGCACATCTCAAAAGTTGATTTGTGATCAGGATACCACCAAATTCGATAAGGGAGGAGGATATACATAAAATACCATTCAAGTGTCACTGTGGGAAGTACAAGTTTCTATTCATCCCCTTCGGGTTGAATAATGCACCAACTACCTTTCAATCATGCATGAACCATATCTTCAACAAGAAGTTGAGGAAATTTTTACTAGTGTTATTTGATGACCTTCTCATCTACAACACAACATGGGAGGAACACCTGAAGCATGTGGACGTGATTCTCACCATTATGGAGGAACAATCGCTTTTTTCCAAGGAGGAAAAGTGTGAGTTTGGTTTGACAGATATCCTCTATCTAGGGCACATGATTGATGTTGAGGGAGTACAGATGCATCAAGAGAAGATTCAGACCATATTAGACTGGCCCACCCCCATATCACTCACATATCTACAAGGATTCTTTGGGATATGTAGCTATTATAGGTGCTTTGTGAAAGGATTTTCAAAATTGGCAACACCATTATCAAACCTAACCAAAAAAGGGGAATTTATATGGTCAGTGGATGCATAGGTGGCATTTGACAGAATGAAGAGGGTCATGAGTACTTTCTCAATATTGGAACTTCCATATTTTACGTATCCTTTTGTCTTGGAGTGTGACGCATCGGGTGAAGGGATAGGGTAAGTATTGATCTAAGGGAGTGTGATACTATATACCTAATCTATGATAAGGAAATGTTGGCCATCATGCATGCATTGGAAAAATTCAGACAGTACTTGGTAGGAGGACACTTTGTGTTTTGCATTGACCACAACAGCTTGAGATATTTTTTGGAGCAGTAGGACCTCAATGAGAGACAACAGAAATGGCTAAGAAAAGTACATGCATATGATTTCGACATTGAATATGTTAAGGGTAAGAAGAATATAGTTATTGATTCCTTATCCAGAAGACCCATAGCTTTCTCTATGAAAAAGATCTCAACAGACTAGAAGTCCATTCTCTTGGTGGAGTACTCCAAGAATACATTCACATGCAAGATGAGGGAGGGAAGTATCCAGGATGATAGGTAGAAGGTGGTAGATGAAATCATATACTACAAAGACATGATCTATATTGTCTTTAGGTCCACACTCAAGGATAAGATCTTGATGTAAACACATGATGCATTACTTCTAGGGCACCAGGGGTATCTGAAGACCTATAAGAAGGTTTGGGAGAGATTCTCATGAAAGGATCTCAAAGGGGATGTACTTTGTCATGTGAGGGAATCCATGAATTTCAGCAGAAAAAATCATAGTTGACACATCCTATATGACCTATTTAACCCTCACCGATCCTGGAGCAGAAATGGGAAAGCATATCCATAGATTTCATCACAGGATTACCAAAGGTGTAGGGAAGGGACTGCATTTACGTGGTAGTGGATAAGTTGACTAAATATACACACTTATTTGATATTTCTATGGATTAATAGGCATCTCAGGTTGCAGATTTATTCTTCAGGGAGGTGTTCAGACTCCATGGCCTTCCGAGGAACATAGTCAGTGACCAATATTGCAGGTTTCTCAGTGAGTTTTGGCAGGATTTGTTCATGTTATCTGGGATAGAGTTGACACATAGCACTAGATATCACCCCCAAGAAGATGGGCATACTGAGATAGTAATCAAATGGATTGAGGGGCACATGAGGAACTATGTGTCAAGGAAACAACATGCATGGATAAAATTGTTACATCTCGATGATCATTTCTATAACACCACTCATCACATTTCCATCGAGATGAACACATTTAGGGAATTCTGTGGATATGATGCTTCGTATTTTTTGGATTTGGAATTTGGAGATAGTCGAGCTCCTAAGGAAATGGAATGATTACAATAAATTCAAGACATATTAAGAGTTCTAAACAAAAATATGCAGGGCGCTTAGAATCAATAGAAAATGTATACATACTGAAAAAGGGTAGAAGACAACTTTGATGTTGGATTTCATATCTTTCTCATACTACAGATGTATAGGTAATTGTCGTTGAAGAAGACTTCTACAAAGAAAATTACGCCTCTCTTTTACGGGCCTTACAAATTGATCAAGAGAGTTGGGGAAGTAGCATATGAGTTGGAGCTACCAAGGGGAAGTAGGATCCACAACACCTTCCATGTATCTTGTCTCAAAAAGGAATTGGGACAACAAGTCACCACTTCAAAAATCTCACTCCACTAGATGAGGAAGGACAATTGCTTTTATCTCCCAAGAGGATATTTGATGTCATGGAACAGAGACTTAGGAGCAAGATCATTCAAGAATATCTGGTTGTATGGAGAGGATTTCCCGTGGAATATGCTACCTAGGAAGGGGAGAAAATATTACAGTACCCTAATATGGAATTGCTTGAGGACAAGAAATATTGCGAAGGGAGGATTATAATGTTCCCTTCCAATTTTCCGTGATTGGGGGGTGACTCATTAGCCTATATGACTCTCATAGGCTATAGTCAACAAGGAAAAAGGGAGACAAGGAGATGTCAGTAGGTAAAAATATTGACAAACCCTAAAAGTGACATTAAGTAAAATAGACAATTATATTTAAACTGAATTGGAGGGAAAATAAAGTGAAGATTTGATTTGGTCAAAATGGGGGAAAGATATAGAAGGTTCAAAGGAAAGATAAAAAGAGGAGAAACCCTTCCCCTTAGCATTATGATTAGATATATTATTGAGTTCTCTTGTAGTGAGCATTGTTGTTGGGGTTTTGGGAAAAACCCTTCCATTGTAGGTTTAGTTTCGGTGGTGCAATATCCACCCTAGCTAGAAAAGAAAGGGATTCATCTGGATTCCTCTTAGAGTTTCTTTGTCGTGCTTGATTTAGTTCCAGAGAGAGTTGGAGAGATTTCAATTAGCATGAAGAATTTTTTATGAGTTTTAGGAAGGATCCATTTATCATATCTACGAGTATCAGACGGTTTCATGTAGACGTAGAAGGAGGCATCCCCACAGTTTGAGCAAGGGTCATCACGTGAGGTCCCGCAATACACCCCACACAAATCACGCGAGGACCCCTGTAAATTGGGGGTTTCTAGTAGATCGGATCTATAGAGGTTTTCTAAGGAATTTGAGGGATGCTTGCAGAGAATATGTCATTAGAGTAGAGAAGTATAGGGCTTTGAGAGCCTTGGGCTTCATCGATTTGCATCATTCTAGGTTTCTTGTGTTGTTTTTGTACTAGATTGTAATGTTTCCTAGCCGCCATTAGCTTGTTTTCTTAGTCATATTATACAAATTTTATCACTATCATTAGTTATCATTGTACTTATTTTTGGGAGTTTCCATCCATAATCAGATTCCATGGTTATGTGTTGTAAATATTATGTAATGGATGTTTGTTATCTATTTCACAATATTCCTCATTGAGTAAACTATTTTCTAAGAGGTTAACAATGCATTAACTTTAGAAGGAACAATAATTTGGGGGTTGAAATGTAATATCTCCACCTAGCCTAGTTGGGGAAATTAAATTTGCGGACAACCAAAATGGCCTAATACTCGAATACAAGTTCCAATATACAATGAACAATTACACCAAGTGCATCGAGCATTTATCTTCTGTCATACCAAAGAAATTTACAAGGGAGTGTACATCCCACAAATCTACAACATAAACATGTGTGATACAACTTCTTTCCACAGACTTGTCTTCATCGTCGTCGTATACTTTCATCATACCTTGTGCACCCTTTAAATTTCGTCTCTTTGTACTAGAACCAAACAATCAACCTTTGTCTCTACCTTTGTCAGACATCTTCCTTTGCAAAAAAATTGTTTCTACCTCATACTAACTGCAAACCCACCACAGACTCACCACAAACTTAGCCAAAACTATGTCTTAGTTAAAAACTTCAGTTTTTCCCCTTCGTGTGCCTTATTCCAAATCTAGCATTGATCACCCAACTCATCCAATATGTGGTTAAGTCACCACATGTGACTCTATTCCCTTAGGAAAGTTTCTTGATCAAAACTCATCCTTGGTTGCCATTTTTTTTGGGAGAATCCTTTCCTTTCCTTCTTATATGTTTGGCTCACCAAGTGAACCATCCCCTTGGTGAATCAATGCGACCTTCATTCACCACACTCTTTTTCAAATTTTGTCCAACCCATGTGTGGGCACACCCCATCACAATGTTTGGGTGACCTTTCATATGAACGCGTTCAAGTAGATTTCTTGAACGACCCACCGAATGCCCCATGAATTTGTTTGGTCAACCCACCAAATTCTTAACCGACACTCCCATTCATCTAATTGACCCATCATAGGTGCATACGTCCCTTACGTGAATCAAGCAGACTCACCTAAATGTCCCCTCCTCATGCCTTATCCGATTTTCCTTTTGGTGATGCACCTAATCTTCCACCCATTACCTTCGTCAAACCTTCTCGTCTAACTTGTGCCACTAGGAATCTTGGGTTGAGTCACCCCTTAGCGTGTTGCATGCCCAAGGTGAACCCATCTCACCCCATATATGAATGCATTGTGTCTTCAAGTGTGTCGAGTTTCCTACTTTTCGAGTATTCTACGGTTCATATCATGGTGGGAGGGTTCACTTCTAGGTTGGATGACCCAGGTATTACATTGTCCCCCACTCTAAATTGTTTACATCCCAACAACCCTCAAAATCACTTTGTGTGTTGTGGTTATCATCCATGTCCTTCATAACCCAAGGTTTTGTGTCACATATCACTGTTGCATCCTTACTTCAACTGCCTCTATTGTTAATGTGTGTCAGATCCCCTTGTGCCTTATTTATTCAGGTAGTTACTCCAACTATCACACCAAGTCCACAAGAACTCACTTAAACACCAAAACCATATGTTTCACTTTGCAACTCCTGAACCATTGATCCTCCTAAGTCGTTTTGGTGCCAACCTCTGAGGCATTGGTTAGTCAGCTCGATGTCATTTTCGTGATAGTGATCCAACATGATCACATTTTCAGTGCAAGAGTGGAAGGGGGTGGCCTAGCTAGCCATCGCTTCCATCCTAGTTTTGCTTCATCAACACCTCTGAAATGTCACCATAATTGTCCATCAAGTACATCAACAATGGAACATTGGATCCAATTCTTTTGTTACCCTTCTCCATGAGACACTCAAGTTATATATCGTAGGGCCATTCACCATCTTGACATGTTTCTTCGATTAGGCCAACCTCTTCATTGGTACATTTGTACTAGGGTTGTTGTTATTCCCCATCACACACATGTGCAACGACCAATTCAACTCTACAATCCTCAATATTAGTCTTTTTTGTCTCCACCATCTTCGTTGGTCCCTTTGAAACATTTTCCTCATAAACATCAACAAAATTTTCCATGGATTGTAGGACATCAACCAATATTTATTCTATCTTTTTGATGCTCCATTCCAAGTTTTCCAAAACTTTCGGATCATCTAAGTCGTTTGGATCTATCACCTCTTCACCTCATCCCCTGATGTCTGAGAAAGAACGTTATTTTTCAACCAAGCATAGGGAAGACATATTCACCCCCCTGTTCCTATTCACTTTAGGAAATAAACATGGAGTTGGTCCAGAAAAGATAGCCAAACTATTTGCATGTGGAATGGGAAATTCCTTCTCGTTCCACATAAACTCTTGACCCAACACTACTTCATAATCATCTAGTGGAGAACGGTAAAAATTTCCTTCCCAATTCATTCCCCAAGCTACATAGGAAAATTCTTGGTCATGCCAACAATCTCCTATTCACCTGAGTTTACTACTTTGAAATAAGTGCATGCCTGCTCAAACTGTAGTACAAGAACTTGTGCAACGTCTTCTCTCATGAATTTGTGAGTAGCACCAGTGTCCACCATAGCCAAAGTCAATTTCCCATTGATATCTGCCTTAACATAGCTAAGTCTTGCCACGTCAAGGTCTTGACTTGTTGTTGGTTCTGCTTTTGTAACAACACCCAAAATATGTAGCACTCCCACTGATGGGCCATCCACTTTCTCTAAAATGTTCATTTCTTGCTTCATCATACAATTATTGGTGTAATTTTCCTACACACATATCCAACATGAAACCCATTTATTCTCTTTTTGTGAAACTTCTTGCTTGGCATTATCTTTGTTGCCTTTGGATGCTTTAGACTTCCCCTTGTCCTTCATTTTCTTTATTTTCTTCTAATGTTGGGCATCATTAATATGCTTCACACCTTCTTTGGCTTCACCCTTGAAGTCTAACAACTTGTCTGATAGGGTGACTGTTGTTGCAAGTGTCTACATGTTTTGGCATCGCAACTCACTCTATGCCCAAATCTGAAAACCATTCATGAAATGGAAAAAGAATTCTTCCTATGACATGTCTTTGACCTCCAGCATCGGGACCATGAATTCCTTAATATAATTTTGGATCTTACTAGTGTTCTTGAGAGCCAACAAATGATTTCTAGCGACCCAACCTTGGTTTCCAAGACCAAACTATGCCTTCAATGATAC
This sequence comes from Picea engelmannii, assembly GCA_009831015.1. Taxonomy (NCBI): domain Eukaryota; kingdom Viridiplantae; phylum Streptophyta; class Pinopsida; order Pinales; family Pinaceae; genus Picea; species Picea engelmannii. Next base: position 1,946,318 of record ML776777.1, read on the forward strand.
CTTCATATTTCATATTTACTTAGTTTTCTATCTCTTCGGTGGTCCTCCTAGCTGCTAAGTCTTCCACTCGATTTTTCCACCAAATTTTCATAGTCTATGTCAAGAACATAGAAGCAATGTTCACCTTGGATTCTTCTAGACTTACATTCAGCTGCTCTATGTACTGCTCCATATCCCAACAAAAATTACCCAGCAGCTTAGCGTTGCAAGTCCTATCATATGGCTCTGTTTCTTTCATCTTGATTTGCATATGCACAATGGATGAGCTTGGTCCACTAGTTGCAACTCATTTTAGCAATGTTATGGTGTCCTCTAGGTCTTTGTCCTTTTGATTGACCTAAAACTTGACATCCTCTATTCCCTTGGAATTGTCTTTAAAATCATTGGTTAGAGTACCATTGATAAAAATTGCAATCATTTTTCACTCCCAAACAACTTCATTAAACCCCTACAATAGTTTACCCATTTCATCCTCCAATTGTTATACCTTCTCACCATGCATGCACATCCTATTCATCATCTACTCTGTTGTTCTTTCTAAGGCAAGAAGTCGATCCTTCATTTTGAATGTCTTGGGATCTCTCTCTCAGTGTCAATGTCGTCTACATGCAAACCACCCATGCCCAAAATTCTAAGTATCTTCACATGCCCTTCAAGGTGTGTTGAGAATTGGATTCAAAATTTCACCCAATTTTAATTACCAAACTCTTCACTAAAATTTTCAATCTTTGTTTTACAATTGGAATGCATTTGAGTCCCCTTTACCTGTCAAACCCTATGGAAAGCCTATTTAACTGCTTCAACTAGGTCACCCTAGATTTTTGTCTTCACAATCCATGATCAGATCTTTACCAGGGTGCATCTCACTTCAATATTTGTGATGAACCTACAAAAATATTCATTTACCAACACTATCCAATGACCTTCTTCAAGTATTCCACAAACTCTTCTCTAATATCCACTGTCAGACCCTCACAGCCAGCGCTCCAAGGAGAAAATGATTTGACATCACCTAAGTCACCCAGTGTCTTGTGGAGCTACATGACACCACAAATTTTTGACTCAAAGGCAAGGCCACTCTAGTTTACTTGGCTCAAACTATGCCAAACACTTAGAATCTTTATCAAATTATAGTTATGACAAACATTCAACACTTAAACTATTTCACAAGTAAAAAGTATGCAATGTATATAGTAAAGTCTTCTGTAAAAAATGGGCATCGAAACTGGCCTAACACCCAAACACAAGTTACAAGATTCAATGAACAATTACAGCAAGTGAGACGAGTATTTAGCAGATGGTGCACCGAAGAAATTTGCAAGGGAGAACATCTCCCATAGATGTACAACATAAACCTATGCGATACAACTTATGTCCGATGACCTGTCTTTATCCTCCTCAAAACATTTCATCACACCTTCTACGCCCTTCCAAGTTCATCTCTCTATATCAGAACCGAAGACTCAACCATTGTCTCTACATTTTTCACACTTCTACCTATGTGTCTAAACTGTCTCTACCTCATACCAACAACAAACCCACCACATACTCACCACAAACTTGGCCAAAACTATGTTTTCGTTCAGATGTTCGATTTTTCCCCTTTCATGTGCCTTATTCCAGATATAACGTTGATCTCCTAGCTCGTCCAACCTGCGATTAAGTAATGCCATATGACTTTGTTTCCTTGGAAGAGTTTATTGACCAAAAATTGTCATTGGCTTCCTTTTTTTTTTCTGGAGACTCCTCTACTTTCGTTCCTATACGTTTGTCTCACCAAGTGAAATGTCCCCTTTGTGAACCAGAACAAAATTTAGTTCATCACACCCTTTTGCAAAGTTGGGCCAGCCCAAGTGTAGGCATGCCTCTTCACAATGTTTGGGCGACCTTTCATGTGGTCATGTCCAAGCGGCTTGCCTAGTCGACCCAATGAACGCCCAACGAATTTTTTTTCTTAAGCCACTGAATTCTTAACCGGCACCCCCATTTGTCTAACTGACTGGCCGTTGGTGTTTTTGTCCCTTAAGTGAGTCAAGTCTACTCACTTAAGCGTTACCTTCTCATGCCTTAGCCGATTTTACTTTTGGTGATGCGCCAAGTCTTTCATCCATGACTTTAGTCAAACCTTCTCGTTTAACTTATGTCCCAAGAGATCTTGACTTGAGGCACCCTTAGGCACATTGCATGCCCAGGGTGGCCTCGACTCGCCCCATATATGAAGACGTCGCATCTTCCAATTTGTCAAGCATCCTGCTTACCCGATATTTTTAGGTTCGGTTCGTTGTCGGAGGGTGCACGCCTGGGAGGATGCCCTAGGTATTACATGAACCCATCTCTACCATCCCATAATCAACTGTTCAGAACATAGTGAGAAAATTTATTGTTTTTCTAATTGTATGTATTTTCTCCATATTGATGGTTGTTATTGCATATTTCCTTGTTCTTTGTTCATTTTTGGTGTAGTTGTGTTGGGTTGTGTTCACAGATAGTTTGTGTGCATATGTTATGTCAACTGTGATGATTTTTGTCCCCTATGGGGTATCACATGTGATAGGGAGTGTGGTTTAGTCTCCATCTAACCATATTCAAATCCCATAGGAGTTGACCTTCACAATACTAGTGTGGGAAACTTGTACATATGAAATCCCCTCGAAATCCCTGGGTTGTGATGATTTATTTTCATTGAATATTAATTACTTGATGGAAGAGAAAGGTTGAAATCATGGAAACCAAACACTGGGGTTGACGGTAAGCATTTTCTACACTGATCTTTCTCCTTATATTATTTGCAGATCCTGTGGCAATGTTATAGCCTCACATTGAGCTTTTAACAAGAGAATATATGTGTCATTATTATTTTCTATAGATTTTGGATATTTTAATATGTTATGCAATTATTCAATGGTTGCTTCATTGGTTGTTTAGATTTAGATGAGACAAATCACAGTCTTGATATATTTGTTATTGAGTTATTGGATTTTCTCCATTGGTTTTGTCTATTATCTCCTTTTAGCGAATTTCCGTTTAAATTTGTAATCATCATTTTATGTTTGGAATTTAGAAAGGGGAGAAGTGTGTGTGTGTCTCTATTTATTTATTTTTGAGTATTTTCTTTTGAATAACACTAGCCAAGGTCTTGATCTTTCTCCATTGAAGATATTATATGTTTTCGTAACGACTTTATTTCAATGGAAAGCCTAGTTCGGCTTAATCTTTCCCTGGAAAAGTACCAACAATAATTTATTGATTTTTTCTTTTATAAAAAATTCTTTATGTATGTCTGCTCAATTTAGTTGCAGCTTTCTATGGAAAATTGCTCTTTCGGGTTATTATCTCTTTGGAAAATTGCTCTTTGCGGCTTTTTATGGAAAATTGCTTTTTCGGGTTTGAGTATTATGCACCTACTTTTTGGCTTACTGGTTAGGCGTAGTCTCACCCCTCCTTGATATTAGATTAGACTGCCACAAACCTGTTAAAATATGTAATTCTTATTTTTCTTAATCATGTTTCAGGATATTATGTTTGTATCATAGAGAGCAATTTTTACTAGAGAGGTTTGATCTTATAGTTAAGGATGTTGTTAGATAGTTGGATGTGAGAGATATTCTTTCTAACTAAATATCATAAAATAAGGTAAGGTATAGATATTTTCTCAACTGATAAATTGAGTGATAAAGTCAATTTTTCTATGTTAAAATAAAACTTCTTGTATTTATATGTATCATTAAGTTAATTCAATACAATGTGTTTTACCTATTATATTTGGTGAGTAATATTACATTTTGTGTGTATTACTTTCTCTTCGTTTTAATATAGTATTAGTTCGTCGGGACTGGGCCTAACTCCCTCACGGGAGTGCCCAGGAACATGTGGAGAGTAGAGTAGATTATTGTGTGTGTTACTATGTAGCATGAATTTGCGTTTCCTCTGTTTGGTAAAGGAAACCGTTCTGGTGCTTGTAGTCTGAAGAGAAGGAGACTTCACCAGCCCGTCGAAGTGAGAAGAAGAGCGGACAAGGTTTTGTTGCAGTCGTGTATTTAATGCACATAGTTTGCTGCAAGAAGAGTGATGAGAAAGACTTTATCCAGCCAACAGCAGAGGCACCACCTCAAGCGTAGAGCAGAGCTGCTTGAACTCATGGCTCATTCATTTGATGAATACACATGATTGGTTGACAGAATTGCAATTTCTCGGGGTTAGCAATAATAGAGAGCTTCGATTCACTTTCTCTCATGGCTAATCAACACATATTTAAGAAAAGTGTCATATGATACAAATCTTAAAGCCTGCTGCATATAATTTTTAATTAGAGTTAAGATATGGAGATTGTGAACGTGTACGACTATGAGGCCAAGCAAAAGTTGCTCAAAAGAGTGTGTGAATGACTAATTTTTCCTGAAGTGTTGTGTTAATGTTTTATAGCTACGTTTTTGTGTAATCAAAATGGTATTCGATTACTATGCTTCGGATGGCGAAGATCAATGGAATCTTCATGAAAATCACCAGACTTTTGAAAGAACAAGGTTTCGTCCTCGTATATTAATTGATGTAACAAAGGTGAATTTGAGTACCACTGTGTTGGGGTTCAAGATATCAATGGATGGTAATTCAAAACTGGCAGTCTTTCCCACGCACAAGAACTGGTACAGATCGACTAGTATTGTTGTTGTCAAGACCACCGTTGTTTATACTGCAGAGATTCAGAATAAGGTTCGTCAAATAAACCATGAGAAATCCGGAGGGGTGCACGAAAGGTATATATGGTGGATTTGCGTCTTGGTTGTAATTAATCCTCATCAAAATCAAGTTATGAAGATGTATCCATATAAGTATGGTTTACAGAATTGGATGTTTATTGTTGTGAAATTTAGTCTGGTAAACTATTGTCATGGAACTTACCATTTTAATATTAGATAAATTTTATTAGAAAGTGTTTGCAGGAATCATTGAGAATCAGAAAAAGTATTGTGAAGATTAAGAGATGAGATGTGAATGGGTTTACATTTCCGGCATATGTAATGGGCTTTGGGAATATGATTGTTACAAAGGAGATTGGTAACCTTTGTGTTGATGCAAATCATTTTTAATGTTTATTGTACCTAAATTAATGATGCATTTGTGATGCAGGGGGTGCATGATCAGTTTTGGTCCAAGTTGTATTGCCTTCGTCATAGGCATGTTAGTTCCCCAGGTTTGTTCTAAGCCCTGCTATTCAGGCATAGGTGTTGTGGTGTTGATTCACACACAACACCTATTAGCCTAAACTTGATGTGGAATCGAAGAAATTGAGCTGAAGTGAGATGGAATAATCTCAAAATGTGATGGACAAAGATATTATTAAGGGAGAGCCTAATATGTTGATGAACCATGTAGGTGAAAAGGATTCCTAGAGAACTAGCGAGGTACCCATGTATCTCGGTAGATGGATTTCTTTTTATATGGACATCAATGATCATTTGTTTCCAGTAACCAGTTTATGTAGGTACAAGAGAAAGAAGCTCATATTGAAAAAAACCTAATGGACGAGAAACGGATTGGAATGTTGAGGAGCAATGAAGATGACATTAGTGGAAGTCTTGTGGAAGCAATTGAAGTGAAGTAGTGATAAACATTAAGAAAATGACTCATTAAGGAAGAGTGTTAAAATATGTAATTCTTACTTGTCTTAATCATGTGTGAGGATATTATGTTTGTAACCTAAAGAGTAATCTCTACAAAAGTGGTTTGATCCTATAGCTAAGGATGTTGTTAGATAGTTGGAAGTGAGAGAAATTCTCTCCAACTAAGTGTCATATATATATTTGGTGTGTATTACTCTGCTCTCCTTTTTAATAAAACCACAACAAAAATTAAACTTTGGTGACCCAGTCTCGATTGGCAAAATCACCTGATCTCTTCTATGTTTATTTACAAGAATTTTGTAAATCTGATCCAACAACTCGTCCTTGATTAGAGATATTACCCTTGTGCACATACAGAAAGCACTTATGGAAAGATCAGATTTACTTAAAGGTATTTTTCAAGCTTTTGGTTCTTTGTTGTACTACAGGAGCAGAGTGCACTCTACAGTTTGGGTGGAAGAGATTCGTCATAGAGATGTTACGTAATGAAAGGAATTAAATTCTGAGCCATAAATTCCATGGTTCAGTTTAGCTAGGTTAAGAATTCGCTTGGTCCTTCAGAAAGATGGGGTTTGCAACAATTTATCAAAAAGACTACGCCAATTATTGAAGACAATTATCTAGAATTTGTTGCGAAGAAGGTGAGATTAACATAGACCCCTCTAACCGTGGAGGAGTCTCACAATTTCAGTTCAAATATTTGGTACATTAGATAGGTATGCGATGAGGGTTTGTGATAGATGGGTACATATACATATTATGAATCATTTCACTCCACTCCTATCTAGATTGTAGAATGCATTTTACTTGCTGAATTAATTTTTATTCCATTTCATTTATATTTGACGAATTTTTATTCCATTTCATTTATATTTAACTAATGGTTTTAAACTTTTACTTTCCTTTTTTTAATTTTTTTTTTAATTATAGAAAATCTTCACTTGAAATTTCCAGGTTGAACCCAAACTAGGTATATTCACAGAATAGGGATGTGCTGAGAATCGAACCTAAAATTATAATAAACCTTTATAAATTTACCCTTAAATCACAAATCAACCTGTCAAATTTGACAGTCGTAAAAGACAATAGGAGGACATTTACCCCTAATTCACAAATCAACCTGTCAAATTTGACAATCGTAAAATACAATAGGAGGTGGGGCTCAATCCATAATATATACACACATTTCATAACATTCTGGCACCATAAGTTCATCTCCAGGATCTTTGATTTTGTTATGTAATGTTGTAAAATATAAAACACATATTCATGTACTCTAAACATTGCTTCTTCGTCTTTTCTTTTCTAACATGTATTCTTAAAATTAGACAACCCCTAGAGAATTTTTTTCATTTGTTCAAATAAGCATTTTTTTCATAAACATTACTTTAAGCATTTTTTTGACATGTATCCACCCTCGTCTTTAATAATTCCCATTTTGTTTTTATCTTGCACATGTCTTAAATTGTTCAATTTTCTAGATATAAAGTGAATGATAGAGTCTACAGAATCTCATCCATGATAGAGTCTACAGAATCTCATCCATATCTTAGCTGTCACCACTGCATCACCTACCAATCTAAATAAAACTTTCAGACATTAAAATATTTTGTACTCAGAGAGAAGTTTTTTAACCTATGTGTTCAAACTTTTATATTGTTTTCTCATTGAAGCACTTTGTGCTTCATGTCCATAGTATTTGTGCATATTGTCTATTTTGTGACTTTTGTTTTTTTAATTATGCCAAAAATTTTCATTGGGATTACAATAAAAACAATTTTGATGCAACAATAAATAGTGGTTTTGCACTTATGTTTATCTCATGGCCTCCCCTGCTTGTCTAATTCATTGTTAACAGCAGCATGTATCTTTATAAACAGATATTTGTAAATGCACTAAGGTGGTAAATAGAGACCTTGTTCAAGTAATACATTCTTCCTCTGCTTACACTGCACTAAAAAAGTTGGTTTCATTATAGTATCTTGAATTTTGTGTATGTCTAAGGGCTTGAACAGTCACATCCTATCATTACTTAGAGGATATTTTTTCAGAGGTAGATTTCGCCAGAGCATGTTCTAGTAAAGTATGGAGATTTGAGCATAGAGGATGATACAGCATTCTCTGCAGCAGATGGGGGAGTTTCAGAGATATTCAACTAAGCAGGACTGAAACAGATTATTGACTGAAACAGATTATTGACATCCCAGCCACAGTGTTTGTATGTTTCTTTAATAGATCAAATGTGAATCATTAAAAGGAATATTAATCTCACACAAAATGAGGATGGAAAGCATTCAAGAGTCAAAGTGTTCCATATTTTTTAATCTCAATTTCTTTCTTCAACCCTAGCACTAGTTTTTTCATTGAGTTTGTGTACAAGTCAAAGTGTTATATTTATTCCTTTTAGAAATCAACGTGCTCTGTACTTCTTGTGGTTAGGGCTTATCATTTATGCATAGTTTGCTTCCCTTGATCTTAGCAGTAACCCATGTTGAACTAATATTTCAAAGTAAGAGTTCCTTAGTTGACAGATCTATTCACTCAATCTTTTTCATTAGATATATTGTTCTCTTGTTGAATTCACAGGTTGGATCCACAATAGTTTGTGATATAATAGTTTTGGACTGGGAAATGACCTACCGAGAACAGTTTGTCCTCAACACAGAAAGCAGTTACACTATTATCATACATAAAATGAATTAAATGGTGGCTGATGAAAAGCCAGTATGTAACTCTTTCAAAATTCATGAGCTGGGAAAAGTGATATTGACAATTGCGAACACTTCATCAACGAAGAAGAGAGTCGTTTACCGAACTAGAGTCATGAGTGATCAGTAACAAAAGTCATTTGTTTATGTTTCTTGTTTCTTCTACCCCGTGGGAAGAAATGCCAGCCTGTGATTAAGATAGTACATATCAGATTTGTTAATGTCCATAGGGATCTTTTTATTATTGCTATCTCATCCTGTTTGGAGTTATTTTTATGTTGTATTCAATATGTCATAATTTCATGCCAAATTTGAAACCTTGCGAGTCTTCATTTGGCCGAAAAAAGTGTTGGAGTTCGATCTATTTACACCTACAAGAGGTGTATTGTGATCATCATCATCAATCTAACAGTTTGGTCATGTAATTTCAATTTGTTATTAGCAATATGACTACGGGATATGACATAGATCTCATCTTGTCAGGTCCCCATATATTTATTTTACTTCAATGATATGCTTTAATTTATGCGTGGCATAAATTAAAGAAAAAGAAAGATTAAATAATAATTCTGATTGGATGCTAATTTGACAGGAACTGAACTAGTGGCCTTTGTGACCGACCACATGGGGTGGTGAATATTCACTGAGCTGTAACACTATATCTGACACAACACTTTGTTGTTAAATGTTCAAAGTTGCAGGTTGTGATTTCATTTTGCTCTGTCAATTTAATATCTGTCAAACTGTACTCAAATTATTAAGTCATGTCGGAAATTTTTAAGGGCTAAGGCTGTGTAAAGTATATCTACCAAAAAAGCATACCACACAAAAGCTAAAACCCTACTGTAATAAGGATCCAAAGGATTGGCTTTTGTGATCAATTGGTCATTCAACAAAAAGAGCATAACAGATGGCCATGTGACTATTGAAAGGCCACTTGATTGATGATTGGGATCCTTTAAACAACAATATAATGTAAGATTTTTTATTTTAAATACATATAAAACATACAACATATTGCAAACTTCAATACTACAAATTATTGAAATAAAATGTAGAACACTGCTTCGTAAATTACCATAACCGTAATGATAACTTTCATGGCAAAATTGTTGGTTGATACTAAAATTAAAAAAAAATCAGAGGACAATTCTATGGAAAATTAAATCTCCATTGTTGGTCAAATGGTCAAATGTTTAAACTATGTTACGTTCATTTGCTTAAAAACATCTTACGGCTAGATTTTCAATAAAATATGTGATAATATAAGCAACTAGAACACCTGATTCGTGTGATTCTTGACTAAGGTAGAGAGAATTACATAAACTTTGTCTTCAGAATTAGAATCTTTCCGTATAGAAATCAAAATCTCGATCTCGCTCATTGGAATCAGCATCAGGATTTCTTTGACTACATCTTAGAACACCGTGATTCGCATGATTCTTGACTAAGGTAGAGAGAGAACTCCATAAACTTTGTCATGAGAATTAGAATCATTCCGTATAGAAATCAGAATCTCGATCTCGCTCATTGGAATCAGTATCAGGATTTCTTTGACTACATCTTTGTCATCATGATTTCTTTGACTACATATTTGTCTTTGACTGACTAAATAAGTAATTACTTTAATCTAATTTGGACTACATCTTTGGCTTTGACTGGCTAAATAAGTAATTGTTTTAATAAAAATGACTACCTGTTACTCTTGCAGAGGGACTAGCGGCTTAGCTCCTATAAATCTTGTTTACATTTTAATTTTCTTGCCGGTCCAGCCACCTTCACTTGTTGCTTTATTTACCTTTTATTTTCTTTCTCGCCCCAACCACCTTCACTTGTTCCCTTGTCTAATAAGGGATTGTTGTTGCCTTTCTAAGATCCACATAGGGCAAACTAATCTGCGCAGCCCAATTTCAAATACTGTGATTCACAAAAAACAAAAAAAACTTGGTCACTGAATACTCAAGACTTACTGTACAATGGGAAACCTACTTGGATTTCTGTGGAATACTCAAGACTTACTGTCAAATGGGAAACCTACTTGAATTTCTGTGGGGCTGTGATAAAATACTTAAAGTAACAATTTATTCACTATGTGTACTTAGAATTAGGAAAAAACCACATAGGGAAGATTATGCTCACAATCTATTATTCAATGAAGACATATATAATATAGGACTCCAGTGTACTTAGGCGGTTACAACAATCAACAGAAAATAGGATCTACATTAAACACTAGTAGAGTTTGTCTACGTAACTAGTTCTTGCTCTATTATTTCCAAGTCTCCCCCTTAATAGAGAATGGATTGACTTCTACACCTAACATCTCCCTAAACAGCTCAAACTTAATCTTTCCAAGAGGTTTAGTGAAAATATTAGCAGTATTTTCACTAGTATTACAATACATAAGAGCTATTTCATTTGACTGCAACTTTTCTCTAACAAAATGAAACTGAGCATCAACATGCTTTGTCCTTGCATGATAAATCGGATTATTCGCCAGCTTGATTGAACTTTGATTATCACATTTGATCATTGTAGGCTCTTTTTGTTCTTCTCCAACATCTTGAAAAAGTCTTCTCAACCAAACAACTTCACAAGTTGTTGCACACAAGGATTTATATTCTGCTTCAGTAGAAGACAAAGATACAGTAGGTTGTTTTTTACTGCTCCATGAAACAATCCCGGATCCAGTGGCAAACGCATATCTAGTTGTTGATCTTCGATCATATGGATTGTCATCTCAATCAGAATCTCAGTAACCTATCAACTCAACATCAGATGTATCAGTATATTTAATACCATAATGAAGTGTTCATTTTAGATACCCGAGTAGCTTTTGCTGCATTCCAATGGTTTTCTTGAGGTTTCGCCATAAATTGACTTAACACACTCACAAAATATGCAATATCAGGTCTAGTTGTGGTGAGATAATTCAAACTACCCACCATATGTCTATACATAGTGCCATTCACCTCCTTCGAACAATCATCACAAGAAAGTTTCACATTTTGTTGCATGGGAACAATAGAAGATTTACACTGATCCATTTTAAATCTCTTAAGTACTTCTCTGACATACTTACTCTGACAAACAAAAGTTTGGCTTGCATTTCTCCAAACCTCAAGACCTAGGCAGTAATGTAATTCACCAACATATTTCATTTCAAAAACTTGTGACAATTGCTCCTTGATTTCATCAATTAATTTCCCTGTGTTTCCTGTAATTATTAAATCATCAACATATAAGGAAATCAATATTATATACCCCTGCTCATCAAATTTTGGTATACAGATTTGGATCACTCTTGCTCCTCATAAAACCATGTTGAAGAAAGAAAGAGTCTATCTTCTCATACCATGACCTAGGTGCATGTTTTAGTCCATACAATGCTTTCTTTAACTTACACACTAAGTGTTCTTGCTCATGTTCCACAAACCCTCCAGGTTGAATAAGCTAAACCTCCTCCTTTAACTCACCATTCAAAAATGCAGATTTAACATCTAATTGGTGTAGCTTCCAATGGTACTTTGTAGCTAAAGCAATTAACATTCTGATAGTATTCAATTTAGCTACTCGTGAAAATGTTTCATCATAACCAATATCTTTTGTTTGTGAATACCCCTTTGCCACCAATCTAGCCTTATATTTGTCTATAATACCATCTTATTTAAACTTGGGTTTATATATCCATTTGCATCCAATGGGATTTTTATGTTTAGGCAATTCAGTCAATTCCCAAGTATTATTTTTCATTGTAGATTCATATTCTTCCTCCATTGCATTTCGTCATTCATCATGTTCATTGGCTTCGTTAAAACTCATAGGTTCTATGACATTTTAAATGCTACTCATTAGGGCATAATCTCTATACCTCTTAGGGATTCGAACCTGTTGTGAAGATCTTCTCAACTGATTATCTTCCTCCCCACTCTGTGAAGATCTGTCTTCACCACTAGGTGACATGTGACTGCTTGAAGTGTCCATATCACTGAGTCCTTCTTCTTGCTACTGTTGTCTCTGTGATTATGCATGTTGTTGTGGTGGCTATTGTTGTAATTGTGGTTGTTGTTGTCATGATTGTTGCCGATGTTGTTCTTATTTAACTCCTTCATCAAAAATTCTATGCCATTCCTCATGACTATTGTCATCGTGATTTCCTTCTTCCTGCTCATGGAAAAGTACATCTCTACTCGCAAATACTTTGTGAGTAGAAGGATCAAACAGTTTGTATGCTTTGAATTTAGAATAGTACCCTATAAAAATACATTTAATGGCTTTAGCATCCAATTTCTCCCTATTCTCCTTTGGAACATGTGAAAAAACCTTACACCCAAATACTTTCAAATTATGAACTATAGGTTTGGAACCATACAAGGCTTCGAAAGGAGTAATATTATCAAGACACCTTGTTGGACTTTTGTTCTTTAAATAAACTGCAGTATTTATGGCTTCATCCCAAAATGTATTCAAGAGATTCTTACCTTTCATCATATTGCGTGCACACTCTACCGGAGTTATGTTTTTCCTTTCAGCAACTCCATTCTGTTGTGGAGTGTGGGGTACTGTAAACTGTTGTACTATTCCATGATCTTTGCAATATTTGATGAAGTGCCCTGATTTATACTCTCCCCCTTGATCTGAACGGAGGATTTTGATGGATTTTCCTGTCTTCTTTTCCACCATGGTTCTAAATTCCTTAAAGTACTCAAAAACATCACTTTTTCTTCTAAGGAAATAAATCCATGTGCATCTCATGCAATCATCAATAAATAACATAAAGTAAAATGCACCTCCTAAAGACCTAGTCTGCATAGGTCCGCTAACATCAATATGCACAAGATCTAACACATCTTTCTTTTTCCTATCGGGATTGGAGGGGAATTCATCTCTGTGCATCTTTCCTAATGCACATCCTTCACAAGAAACATTCTCATTCTTTAACATGGGAAGTCCTTCAACCATATTTTCTTTCTGTAATAACAATAAATCATGATGATTGATGTGGCCTTACCTTTGATGCCAAAGACTCTCTGTTGGAATAGTTGCAGAAGTTAGTGCATGATGTTTTTTGTTGGTAACATCAAGCTTATATAGTCCTCCTTCTCTGACTCCTATTGCAACAGTTATGTATTGGTCTAGCTGATCCTTCACTATGAAATAATTCTTGAAAAATTCAACCTTCAAGTTCTGATCGGTAATGGTGGACACAAAGATCAAATTTTTCTTTATCCTAGGCACATACACAACATTGTGAATGTGACGAACAGTACCATTCGACAATGTTACTGGAATATCTTTGTATCCCTTGATCTGATGAGTGCGGTAATCTATGAGATATATGTTGGCTCCATTATGTGTTTCTTTAAAATTAGTATACCACATCTCATTACATGTCATATGTATTGATGCTCCAGAATCCACAAACTGGGCATCAATATCATTCATTTCAGAAGACAAAGAAGAATTAGACACAAATGGTCTAAGATCACGTGAATCAAAATTTGGGGGTTCACCATTATCATCACTAGCAATAAACAATCTGAGATCATGATTTGAAGATTCTTCTGCATAATGACCTGAATGTTTTCTAGGTTTATTCCTAGCCTCATCACTCTTCCTCTTATGACAATCTCTAATAAGATGTCCAGGCCAACCACAATAAAAAAAACTCTTTGACTCATTCCTGTTAGAGGGCATACCTTGATTCATCCTTGGAGACTGTCTTCTCTGCGATGAACTACCTCCTCTGCCTCTTTCTCCTAATCTCCCTCTTGGGGATCTCTTATTTGACCACAATGCCAAATCTGTATTCGGAGGCTTCAAATTCGTGCTCCTCTCTTCCTCTTGCAGCAAAATACCTGTCAATTCTTCAAAAGTAGGAGGTTTTTACCTTGTTGCGAGACCTATTATGAACATATGATAGTCTTCTAGCATACCATTTAAGGTAATTGTGACAAGATTAGTGCTGGAAATTGTTTCCCCTATATTTCCTAGCTTGTCTTTCACCTCTTTAATGCGACCCAAGAATGAACTAACAGATTCATTTCCATCCATCTTAATGCCTAGCAATTTAGTTTTTCAGGAAAAGAATATGTGTAGAGACCGTAAAATACAAAATTTAATTCAATTTAGCATATAATTCTTTCTCATACAAAAATAATCCATTCGCCAACATATGAGCATATAATATTCGACAAAATAAAAATCTATCTACAGCATGAAATAACTCAACAACTCATAATTGAAATTACCTGCTTCTAATGCTAAATCCCACTGCTCTGTTAGTCCAATGCTGAAATTGAAATTGTGTCAAACACTGCCCAAAACCGTGTTTTCTTCCCTGCCAGCTAGGAGCAGCCTATCTGCCTCCCTAGCTCTAGGATATCGTAAGGATATCATGGCCCCTGTGCCCAAAACCCCCAGCAAACCGGTGCCCCCTGCTTCTGATTCACCAAAAACCCCCAAAATCAAACTCCTCACACTAGAGATCTCCACAGAAAATCCCCCACAGAAATATATCCTCCCCTCAAAATGCTTCTTGTTCCCCCCCAAAATAATGTCTTTCTCAGTAAGACTCTTTCCATCATATTCCTCCTTCACCGACTCTCCCCCCTTCATTAATTTCCTTATCCCTTTATTTATTATCTTATCCCCCTATTTATTATCTTACCCCTATATTTAATGTTTCTTCCCCCCCCCTCCCCCCCATATACATAAATCTTTAATACATTAAATTATTAACCCCCTTTAATTCTTTACTCAATTAATTAATAAGTCAATTAATAATTAATTAATCATTGAGAGATATGGACAAATAATTAATAATAATTAATTAGTTAATATTATTTAAGAAATAATTATTGTTTAACTAACATATTAGGACAGTCAGATTATCAAATTAATTTTAATTAATAATCCTTATACATCTATTTAAGAAGGGTTGTTACAATATGATTCGTATTACTGGTTTCATACAAATCTTTAAGTGTTTTCTACGTTTTAGCAGAAGTTTTAGCTTCTCTAATATGTGGAATTATGTTATCTTTAACAGACATACGCAACAACACATTGGCCTTGTTTTCGCGCTTCTCCCAATATTAGATCTGTGTTGTTGTCACACCTACATCCACATTTGGTTTCGCTTCATCTCCCTTTGCAATCGTCCAAACACCATACCCTTCCATCAGGGTCTGCATTTTGAATTTCCAATTAATGAAATTCGAGCCATCTAATTTGTTGGATTCGTTGAGGTAGGTCTCTGCCAGAGGATTCACCATCTTTGCAAGTGTCTGCGCATCCAACCAGACAATGGATCCTAGTATCACCAAACACACTTCAATCCTGAAGGCGGTGAATCACCAAGAATATGCAACTTTCATCAATTTCCTCCTTTCACTGAGCAGTCCATCGCTCTGCCTTCGAATCCAGCGATCTGAATCTACCTCGTCTCTCATCTTTCTTAAAAGTAATATAAGAAAACCTTAAAAAAAAACCTTAACACCAATTCATGTATAAAAAACTCATGCTCATGTATAAAAAACTCACATATAATAAAAAACTCACACTCATGTATAAAAATCTCACACTTCCCCACAAAGGCAATAAACAACTCCCTTCATACAATACCCTTCACAATTTCTCACACACTCACGGTTGATGATGGTAGAGTGCTCCAAAAAGAACTCACGCAAACCTTAACACCACTCACACAAACCTCAACCTTTGTTTTTTAACTCAACTCATGTTTTCCACAAAAGAAAGTCATCTCTCCTCAAACTAAGGAAGGGAAATGCAAGCACTCTTGTACAATGGAAGGGGGGCGTTGGGCAGAGCTAGTAGCTCTGTTGGAGAGTGGAGGGAGGAGCGCTAGCGCCCTAGAACTCTTAGTTGCATACAATGGGAGCGCGAGGAATCCAAAATTTTCTATTTCGCAAGTGTGAGAGAATCGACGCTCCTCTAACACTGCATAGGGGGCGCTGATGATATTTCTACCAAATCAATTTGAGATATTTCACTATGGATCTCGCCTCAGGGAGATGGTTCTCACGAATCTCCAATGTGGCTATGATACCAACTTAGAATTAGGAGAAAACCACACAGGTGAGACTATGCTCATAATCTATTATTCAATGAAGACATATTACATCATAATATAGGTCGCCAGTCTACTTAGGTGGTTACAACAATCAACATGAACATAGGATCTGCATTAAACACTAGTAGATTGTGTCTACGTAACTAGTTCTTGCTCCATTATTTCCAAGTTGTGTTAATATTTAACACATAAATTCATCAACACAACTGAAACCTCAAAATTACACATAAACTGATCAACAACCAATCTACTTAAGAGTACAATATTGTGATGTAGATTGGATCAAACAGCTTCTTCTGCTGACTTTATAGACACAGAGCTTGTGCTCAAACTTCTTCGACTTCTTCGTTGTTGTTGTTGCTTCTCCTTTCCACCTCTGTTCTTTCTAGTTCTCTGTTGTGTATTTTGAGTGTCTACTTACTGACTAGAGTGACTACTTACTGACTAATTGACAATTAGACTGACTGCCATATCAATGAAGACTTGAGCTCACCAACATGTAATTACTATTTCTAACAATCTTACCTAATCAAAAACCTTTGTTCTAGAAAGTAGTTTACAGTCAATTCCAGAGACACTCAGAAGATATCAATTGCATTCATTGCATAGAAGGTTCCCTGAAACATATTAAGACGGTGTTCGAGACCAAGAAAAATCCAATGAATAAATATTAATACGGTGTTCATGCCCAAGAAAAATTGAATGAATAAATATGGAAGCCAAAAATATAGGGACAACCAAAACACTTTAAAACAAAAGAAAACCGTCATTTGAAGAGCAATCGCTGCATTGAGATGACTTTAATGCAAAACAGGAAGACACGGGATAAAATATTGTCCAACATAAAGAAAGGGCATAATCCTAGTGATGGGTTTCGATATGGATACTAGCCAAGGGAAAACTCGGGGGCTGTGTTGCATGTATATAAGTTTGATGTATACACATGATAGATACAAACATTGGAAGCTAACCATTTCTCTTTAGCATAAACAGATAGAAATACTTTTTTATTATGAGTTATTGTGATATATGGACGGAACATGAGAGAGGCTTTTTATTTTCATGTGGAGAGAGCTGCTTTTAGGCGGAAAGAATGATTCATGAAGAAATGAAGTTAAGTGCCTTGCGAACCTAATGGAGTTGGTGAGTAGTCTAAGATAATAATAATATGAGGGGAAGAAAAAAAAAAGGCAAACTCAAGCATATTGTTCGTACGTCTTCTCTAGAACCCACACCAAGATCGATCTTTCGACTGCTATATAGCCATGAGGTAGAGGGAAATCTGGATGACTTTCTTAGTGCCAATGAAACCATAAGTGTATATATGTGTAGTAAAAACAAATTTAGATTGTTTAGTCTAAAAATTGACTTTTTGATTCTTAGTGCCAATGAAACCATAATTGTATACATATGTAGTCAAAACAAATTCAAATTGTGTAGTTTAAAACTTGACTTTTTGAACTTTACGTGGTTATCATTTTTTCTTAACATTTGGTAAGAAGTTTAGAAGAAATGTTGGAATTGTAGATATTAGTTGCTTAGACTGTACAATTTAAGTGGGTTATAGTATTTTCATATTGTTGGACCCATCTATACATTCAAAAATGCAATTTAAGTAATGGGAAATTGCAATTTCACCAGCAATTTCATTACCTACTAGATTCTAGTGATATTTGTCAAAAAAAAGTCCAAAAGGTTAAATGTTTCTATAATTGTTCAAATCAAATTTTCATTTTACTTTTTAAAAGATAGCATACAAATGCCACTAAGTGAGAATATAGAGAGTATATTTTCACAACCAAATTTATATATTAAATTGACATCTAATTCTAACTTCTTTTTTTCCACAAATAGGCAAGGAACATATACAAATTCTCATAAATTCATTTCCTTATAGAGCTACTTATATAAAACAAAAAATATTGTGAGCATTTTCTTTTATAATGATAAAATCTCCCTATGAAATAATGGAGGTGTAGTGTGTCAATTTTGAATGCATATGTTTCTTTAACTTGTCCCACAAACAAGGAGGTCTCATATAGGTCAATTTGGTGTTTGACTTGAACATAACCTTAAAATTTTATCATCATCATCATTATTATTATTATTAAAAAAAAACTCTCTTTGATATAAAATTGCATATTTAACATATGTTTTGAATCATTATTTAATATTTTTTTTTACAATTTTTAAATAATTATTAATATAAAACTAGAAAACAAAAAATACATATAATTTGATTTTTCATTATATAAATCTTTAAAATAATAATAAATATTTAAATAAAACAATATATTATAATTCAAATATTTCTTATGTTTAATTTTTTTCAAAACACATTACATATCGGCTTATTTATAAAAATGCATCAAAGAAGAGGAGTTATTTTCAAGTGAATATATTACATATCATTACAAAAACTTATTTATAAAAATATATCAAACGACATTATGAATTATTTTCAATTGAATTGAAATTGATGGAACAGTTACAAGGTTATTACAAAAGCTTATTTATGAAAAAGCATCGAATATATTACATATCATTACAAAAACTTATTTATAAAAATATGTCAAACGACATTATGAATTATTTTCAATTGAAATTGAATTATGAATTATTTTCTTTTCAATTGAAATTGAATTGAATTGATGGAAAGTTGCAAGGTTATTACAAAAACTTATTTATAAAAATGCATCAAAGAAGAGGAGTTATTTTCAATTGAATATATTATATATCATTACAAAAACTTATTTATAAAAATATATCAAACGGCATTATGAGTTGTGAAGAATTTGATAAATTTATGTATGATAAGAAATATTAATAGAAACTAAAACTAACATATTTCAATAATATATATAAGATTTATTTTACAAATTTTTAATTGTGAAAACCATTCTAAATAAGAGTTTCATCTCTTTATAACAAACCAAAAAAAAATATCTAGTGGCTCCTCATGCCCTCTAGATGGGGATGGCCATCCCTCAAATCCTCGAGGGCTAGTTTTGTTACCCCAAAAGAAATCTAATAGAGAATACTTTAACAATAGGAGAAAAATTTCACCAAAATCAATTCCTCCACCTCTAGATATCCCTTTGCTACTAAAAAAACTTCGTACTTCTCTTCATTACCTTCTACATTCAACTTATTCTCAAACACCCATTTTCTATTGATGGGTTTTCTACTAGTTCACAACCAACTAGTTCTCATTTGTCTAGGCCATCCATTTCTTCAACCATGGCCTTCCTATGAATCAAGTTCCTCCTTAATAGTTCCAAGATCATCATCAATAATTGATAAACTAAAACTGAATAAAATTTAGGTTAGGTATACCTTTCTATTTTCCTTCTTTCTTGAATTGAACTACTCTAGTTAGGGGTGTGAGGTTCTTCATCTTCTTCCATCGACTTATCTTCTTCACCTTCCAATTCAAACTATATTGTCTTTGGTTCTTCTTTGTTGGTTGGACATATTGTTTGGGAATAGTTTTAGCCTCTCTATATTACATTTCCAGTGTAAATTGTCTAGTTTACTAGAATTTAAACTCTCTAACCTCTTATGTCTTATTTATGACCAATAAGGGTACATTTTCCAAATCAATATTATGCATGTTCTCCTTTGGAACATGCACTTGAGCATCATTGCAATAATCTTTGAGATGTTTAAGAGAGACTTTCTTACCATTCCATGCCTAATGTAGATTTTTATCAGTCGAATTATTAAGTAACATATAATATCCACCACCTCTTCTTAGAAATCCTACTCTAAGTCTATGCCACTATGCATACTCCTGACCTTTTCCATTAATGTCCTATTCATTATTTCTACAACTCCATTATGTTGAGCTTTCTATGGAGTAATATTTTTCCTTCTATTTATCACTTCTTACAGAATTCCTTGAATTCATTTTCATAAACCTCTCCACCGTTATCTATCTTCAACACCTTTATTTTATTCACTATATGGTTTTATACAAGAAACTTAAACTCTTTAAATTCATTGAAAGCCTCATATTTCATTAGGAGGAAATGGATTTACCTAATGATGGAAGAGACACAAGTCTAAAGAGATAGGTGTGTATCAACTCAAGACTCACTTTTCTTTTGTAGCACTAGTTGAGAATTTCACCCAATTATGTTTACAATATATACAATGTTCACATAGATCAAAATATCACTAGCAATTAGACATATATATTTCAGCCATATATTATCTCTATAATTCTTGAAGGACCTTTTTTCTAATATGTACCATTATTTGATGGAAAGGAATTATCTTCTCTCTATAAATAATAACGGGCATGTATTCATTATTTCTACCATTAGAAATGATACAATTGTCAAACCCATCCATAATAGTGATTCCCAACAATTTGTATACAATTTCAGTCTTAATACCCTTAAATAACACCATTTCTCCTAGAACAATCTTGTAGTTTCCATTTGTAGTTTCCATTTAAAATATAGTTTGTATGTTTGCACCACTCATCCTCCTTACCAATATCAAAATTTTGGCCAAATCTAAAACCCTAAAGAGATTTATAATCCTTCTATCTTTGATGAGTAGTTTGATTTTTCCATGTCTTTGTATTTTGGTTGTTGAGTCATCTCATAGGAGAACATCACTTCTATTTTACTTTTCATACTCACAAAACCAAAACATATGGCTATTCATATGAAATGAAGCATCTAAATTGATCGGTGATACATCATGATCTAAATGTATACTTGTAGATGCCAAGTATAGATTACCTCCTTCCATGGAGTTTTTCATTTCTATGGAAGGGGCATCATTTGAGCCCTTACTTTTATTAAAAATTTTAGATCCACAATCTCTCTTGCAATCCATGGATTTATCACATTTCCAACATTTCCTTATTGATTATTTCCGATATTTAGATCTACTTTTAGATTTAAATATGCCCTTCTAAGACTTGTTGTGGTTTCTATCTTGGGGATGGTCTCTTACAAATAATGGATCCTTGGAAAAACCTTCCATGGATTTTCACCTCATCTATTTGTATAACATTGATGAAACTACATCTTCAAACTTTAATGTACTTGAATCAGTGCTACCAATTGAAACAACTAGATTGTCCCAAGAATCTATCAAAGAGTATAATCACTTAAGACACTTCTCTCCTTAAGACATTTTCTCTCCTTAAGACATTTTAATATCAATATAGGTTATCTACTTACCAATTGTTAAATTCTTTGAGATCATCTATGATGAAATTGCCATTAATTATGAGAGGATACATATTTCTAATGAATAGTTAGTTTACCAAAGAGGTGCATTGATAAAAAAAAAAAACCCTAACTTTCACATAACTCCTTACCGTTGACTTCTCCCAAAGCATTCAACAACAACAACATCGAATTTGAAATAAACAACCAAATACTTCTCTTGACCTTCATATCCAATTTCCCCCATTCTCCTTTCACCATACGTGCAAGTTTGTTTTGAGACACAATAACCCAATCATCTTTGTTCACAAATAGATAATCCATGTTCAACTACCATAACTAAGAGTTCTTGCCATTAAATTTATATGTCTATATTATTGTATTTCTCGCCATTTCTCTTAGCATGCAATTCAACTACTTAAGGGTTTTACTCAACTAAATGAGATGCATAACAATAACATATTCACAAAGTATACACAAGATTTACCATGGAAGTCCTTAACTAAAAAAATCACCTTATCTTTATCTTTCCCATTGTATTAACTCAAGATTTCAACATACAATATTTTAAGGATTCTATAACTTCACTTAACCCTAAAAAACCATAGTTCCATAAATTAGATTAGATTATTATGAACTAAAACAATGAAAACAAAATAGATTTGCTTGTCTAATTCCAATGATTTTTTGGTTTTTTCATACAAGGTTGCATCTTTGAAATCCTTTTGATTCTATTGTCTTGATATCATCTCTATAGTAAACGGTGAATGAGTCAATTGGGTTTATCTTGGATGGTTCAACTCTCATAATGCCACGAAAAAACCCCTTAATGAATATGTTGTAATGACTTCCAACCTATATGTATTAAATAGAATTCATGAGAGTAGAGAGACATGAAATACACACACGGAAATAGTTTGTATTTAACACAATGAATAGAGATACATCACACTTAAATAAGTGTTGTGAGATCCAACTTATTCCACTCTTGGAGGGAGAGGTTGAGAGAATCTCTCAACATCCTCCAGCAAACCTAATCCAATCCCTAAACTCCAGAATGTAGCATTAATTAGGCATTATCTCTAACAGCCCTCATTAATGCCTACATTACAAAACTTCACAAATTACATAAGAGAAAATGTTACAACACTTCGTCTGGCACGATCCTCATCAACGCATACACCCACTCTGACGCTTCTGGATTGCACTCTGGGCAAAATCATGAAGATGGGTAACACTTTTGCTTGTTTTATGAGAAAAAAATTTATATTTTCACAAGTTCTTCAACTTCCGGCATACAAAAGTATTTTTTTTATTTAGAATTTCACTTTACAGTAAAAAAAAACTTGTGAAGAATTTTGTTAGCGTTCCAATGACTATTTTTCAAATTTGTTTTATTAATATTTGATATGTCAATTTGACAATTGTTTAACAATGTGTTCCTTAAACATGAAATGAATGATAATGAGTTATTTTTTCCCACAACAATGTATCTATTATTAAACTTATGTTTTTAAGAAACGAAATATACTGCAATAATCTACAAAGACTCTATTTTATTATGACTATAATTTTGAATCTAATGGATGAATATTATAATTTCTAGATTTTTTGAAGTTGACCAAGCTGAAAACGTTGCAGATTTTAAACACATATGTTTTCCTACACCTTGTATCTATCTTAATTTTTACTTAAAAGTAAAATCTAAAAATACCCTTTTAAAGAGAACAATTGAAGGATTATGAATATAAATTTTTCATAATTTTCCACTGTGTATTTTTAGAGATATGGATTTTTCATTTCACGAATCGTAATCTCACCTAAAAATATTATGTAGTGATATTTTTTTTAAATTAAATAAAATTAGATAAAAACAATGAAAATGAAAACAAATTATATCAATGAAAGTAGATTCAATTTTAAAAATGTTGGTATCAATAAACTAAATTATAAGTATTTGTAGGAGTCTGCTACCTCGAAAGATCAAGTAAGATGGAGAGAATTTGCAGTTTCCTGCAAACAGTCCCATTTTCAGGTTTTCAGCCGAAACCTAGTTTTTAACGGAACCAGTTAAAAATAAATGTTTCAGCCGAAAAGTCTTTCGGCCGAAATATGATTACCACAGGAAAATAATTCATCCGAAAAAAATTGTACACAAATTTCGAGGGCGCCATTCAATTTGACATGCAAATTTTCGGCCGAAAAAATTCATAGAAACTTTTTTTCGGCCAAAAAATTGTTGCTAGGAAATTTTGAGACCCGATTGTCACGAAAGTGTTACCCACCTTCATGATTTTACCCCTCTTTCTCTTCCTCTTCTTCGAGCTTTCCTTTCCACTCATTTAAAGTATAATTGTTTCAGATCATCATTCATGCACTTGTACGATTGACAATTTTGACAATCTCAGCGCACCGGAGCTTCCATAAGAAAAGATCTCAATTATTGATGCATTCTATGAACATGCCTTCATCTGTCGGATTTCTTCTTTCGGCTATCCGTCAATATCTAGAAGAGCAGTTTGGATACAGAATGTCCTCAACATTCAAGTATACAAGGTGACTTCCAATAAGAACAGTTGTTCTTGAAACCGGGGTTGTTAGCTTATATCAAGATACAAGAGTTCTTATTTTACATAAAAAACTTTAAACACACCACCCATACATATATATATAAGTAGAAAAGAAGGGCAATGACTATTTACGGTGCTTCTTCCTTCATATCGATCCACACCGAGATACCAAATGCTGATTCACCAAGGAAAATATTTCCAATGGCCATTTGCTATGAATGCGACAACTCCTTAGTGAGGTAATCATGCATCATGGAGAGATCTATTGCATGCTTGATGCATTGATTTTGAGCATCCATTTGGTTGAGGGCTTCGTCTTCTTGAAATCTTTTGGGCAAATCGTACAGATCTTAATCTTACAGATAATGGTGCAGAATTGTGATTTCTTTATAGAAATGTCTCTTCCACAGGGTGGATGGCTCGTCTTTGCAGCCACTAATCACCGGATCTGACAAGCTATGATTTCCAACACAATTTGCGTCAATTTGAATATACAACGAATATGCCAGATTTACTAAACATGCAATTGGTCGGTCCTCTTATAGACGTCACATGCATTTAAAAAGTACTCAATCTCTGCAAATCAATGGATTGATTCATTCTGTTGAACAGATCCTCAATTTTCTAGCAGTGATTCCCCGAGGGCGTTCTTTCTTCACCGGGAAGCAACAATTCTACGCTTGCATTTCATTCGGAAGTGATTGCAATCCTGTAGAGCTACACTTGCATTTTGATGACACTGATTCTCCTTAATAACTCGGTTCTTTAAAGGTGGTTACCAACAAGTATTCTCCTCTTTCGAACAGGACAATTTATGGATCCCTTCCATGCAGGTGACTCTTATGAAACAACTTCTACATGTACTCAAACAAATTGCCAACAAGGCCTCACACAATAGACGACAATTCCAAGGGCGATTCCAGCGATAGACATTTCACAACGGTTTCAACAAACAGTTAGAGAGTAGCTCCTTCTTCTATGCGCACAACAACGTAATGCAGCAACATTGATGGTTGCCAAACAAAATCCTATATTCACGCACCTCAATACAAAACAAACCGCTCAAAAATTATACAGCAAATTACGATTTGATGGATCTCCTTCTCAATTGGTGTCGTAGGGCGTCCTCTACGGATATATGTGCTTAATATTCTTCTCACGTGCAACGATCTCCTCTATGCAGCACGACCTCGTTCATTCAGCCATCGACGATCCCTTAGCTCTGATACGAAAATAGAATTTATGAGAGCATAGAGACATGAAATACACACACAAAAATAGTTTGTATTGCACACAATGAATAGAGATACATCACACTTAAATAAGTGTTGTGAAATCCAAGTTATTCCACTCTTGGAGGGAGAGGTTGAGATAATCTCTCAAAATCCTCCAACAAACCCAATCCAATCCCTAAACTCTAGAATGTAACATTAATTAGGCATTATCTCTAATAGTGTTGGGAGAAAAGTAAGAAAGCTAACCTTGATAATTCTTTGCCACTTTAAAATTCGGCAAAGATCTCACGAGGTTATTTCTAAATAGCAAGAAAGGCACCCTTAAATTATTTTAGAAAATTTGAATGACATATAACATACTTTGAATGCAAAACGGGAGTTAATAATGAATGAGGTTGTAGATGAGTGTGCAGCTGGTTTTGTGAAGAGCCCCGACCAAACCAGGGGTAGGGAGATCAGCATTCTCCTCTAGCCCTTTCTGGTCTAATAAGGATTCTATTTGTAATTTTGATTGAATGTCCTGTCATGGAAAATAATTATGAAAATATTCAATAATTTAAGTAATTTTATATAAAAAAATTGGGAATAAAACGCTTACATTTGGGTTAAATTTTGACTTTAAAGTCATATCACTTTTCCCCGCTGTGATAACCACCCCGAATTCCAAATTAAATGGATACAAATAAAATAAACAACTAACAAGTTGCAGGTTGTACGGTAGAAACCTGTTACACTAGTTACCGAAAGCTTCAATTTTATATAGCTATGGCATCATGCTATTTATGGCTCTCAGAAAGTGGCCTTGCTGAGCATGGTAAACGTGACCGAGGAGGAGGAGGACGACTGTTCTATAGCAAATGCATCGTAGCGCAGAAAAAAGTGCGCCAAAAAAAGCCGAGCCACCAGGATTACTGTGTCTTTGCCCGCACACTGCTTGTTGTCAACAGACGTTTCATCAGTTTCCCTCCCGTTGGACCATAGGAGGTGCTTCAGCAGCTTCTCGCCTTCCTCCCCCATGAACCGACGCGGGACGAACTCCTCTGCCCTATCGAAGATTTTGGGATCCCTCGTGGCAAACGGCTGGTACCCGCACAGCGTCTCTCCCTTCTTTACCGCATAAAGTCCGTCGTGGGATTCGACAAAGAAATCCTTCTTGGCTCTCCCGTACTGCCGAGGCACCGGCGGGTCGATCCTCAGCACTTCG
Organism: Picea engelmannii; assembly: GCA_009831015.1. Lineage (NCBI taxonomy): Eukaryota > Viridiplantae > Streptophyta > Pinopsida > Pinales > Pinaceae > Picea > Picea engelmannii. Next base: position 1,972,940 of record ML776777.1, read on the forward strand.
TACGCAGTCGACCGCACCAGCGCCATGCTCTCCAGAGCCTTACCATTGACACCCCCGTGTGCTTCAACGGCTCCACGGACCTCTTCCGCCAGGTCCCTCTGCAGTTCGCCGCCCGCGCTGGCAATATATATAGCCATATTGTTCAACATAAGGTTCAGCCCCCCGAAGGAGTTCACATAGATGTAAAACATCAGATTATTGCAGGCTTCCTCTCTGTTCAGCCCGAACTGCTTTTCGGCTCCATCCAGCGTGGTAGTCGCATTCGTCCAAAGGAAATTATAGAGCTTCTTGTAGGAACCTGAGACGAGCCAGAAGGGTATAGGTACCAAATGGATGGTGAGCTCGTCCAAGAACTTGGGAAGAACACCGGAGCTGGCAGTGGGAGCGAGAATGGCACCAAGCCACTTCTTAATATACGAAGGGCCTTTGCTTCCAAGGCTGGCTGGTCCAGGAACGGTCGGATCCGCGCCCGTTATGGACCGGCATAGAAAATTTAATAGCAATTGTGCGATCGGTTCACTGAAAGATGCCTTCCCGTTACTTGAAAATTCTTTTTCAACAGCAACGCCGAAGTCGTCGAACGTTCTCGCAAACTCTGAAAAATATTTATGTCCACTTCTGCTGAGTAACTCTAAGCACCAGGTCTTAAGCGTATGATGTTTTTCCTCGGAGGGGTCCAAAAAGGCGTTAACCCTGTATCCTCCGGTGTAATCCGTGCTGGGCATGTAATTGCCCCCTATATTTATATTCTTCTTCTCCACCTTACTCAGATCGTAGAGCACGGGGAAGCTCTTGCCATCGAGGAGTGTTATGACTCGATTTTGCGAGAAAAAAGGCGGACCTGGCGGCAAATTCACTCTCAATACCGTGCTCTTATATTTCTCTACACGGCGTTGAAAGAAACTGTCGATCCCTCTGAAGTATTCGAATCGATCCAGGATGGCTCCAACAACGGGCAGGCCGTAACTTCCAGGAATCTCTTTCACAGGACCCCCGGGCGAGGCCGACTCCGTGACTGAACTTGCCCACTCCATGACTGAACTTAACAAAAAAAGTAGAAATTTAACAATGGGAACAGATCAGAAAACGTCTTTGCGAACTTAGACATATCTCGTTACTCTGAGAGGCAGTGTCCCTTTATAGGGCATTGTGAAAGAGAGTGCCATAGGCAAGCAAGAAACACATGCAATATTTTGATTTTCTGTCCAAAGTTATTTGATACCCCACGCCATCTCATTTTGACCTTCACTTCAGACGTGAATGACTGATATCTTTTAAAGTTTTCCACTGTACCCTTCGTAGGCCGCCCTATACGACTCACTGGTTTAAGGTCATGTTCGCCACCAAACGAGACTAACTTTAACTTCCTCAAAATGACGTTTAATTTCGTCAAAATGACTTGCCCACCAAAGTTTAATAATAGCAAATGCGTGTTGGAATGGCGCTACAGCACTCTGTAAAGTGAAAGAACATGTTCTCTATCAAAACTTCAAACTCTTATCTAATAGCGAAAAAATAATTCACGTCAGATCGCCATTATTTTCGCTTATCCAAACATTTAAAAGATTAAAAAAATGAAGACACATAATGGCAATGGCTTAGGTAACCTAACCTCTTGTTGCTTCCACCTATTGGTGGCATGGGCACATTAAATTTGTCTGTGATAAATAAATAATGAAAAATAATCAATTTACCAAATAAATGGACGTTCCATATATGTTATTTAAATTATATTTTATATTATTTTTTAATATATATAATATTTTTAATATGAAGCCCTTGTTGCTTGCACCCAATAGTCTCTTGTTGTCATATGAAGCCCTTGTTGCTTGCACCGAAAGTAGGATACATGATTGCATAGGCACATTAAATTTGTCTGTATTTAATCAATAATGAAAAAATAATCCATTTACCATTAAAATAAATAAATGGACGATTTAAACTATATTTAATATTATGTTTTTTTAAATGTGTATGTAATATTTTGATGACTAATGCTTATGTAATTATATATTGTTTTCAAAAAATATAATACTATAGTAAATAACAAAAATAATCAACGTGAGCCATTATTATCCAAGTAAGTTTCTTAGTTCGTGGGAGTCATTATTATCCAAGTTAGTTTCCTAAGTTTTTCTTGTGTGCTTATTGAGCTTAGTTAAACTTGTTTGTATGAATGCCCTATATATTGATTATATTTTACTTGAATTCCCTTACACCAATGTTTAGATAAAAATGCCTAAACCTAGAATACAAAAGATTTCTTTATTTTCTCAAAACCTTAAACTATCATTGTTTGTTAATGAACGAAATTGTATAAATGTCCTATATATCTATTATACTTAACTTGAATTCCTTTAAAGTAAAATAGTGGATCAATATGGCTAAACCTAGCTCATAAAAGGTCTACTTGGTTTATTTTAGTAAAGACTTAAATTATCATTATTTTTCAATGAAGGGAAAAAATAGTAAAAACCCTTGCAAATAATATGTGGCAGTCTGTTAGGGTCCTAACCCCTTAAGTAGATAGATAAGTTGTTATGTATGGACACCATCTCTAATAAATAAGGTCCATGTAGTATTGTGAAAGTGAAAAATATAATAAAGCTTACTAGAAGGTTCCACCTACTAGAAAGCTCCTCTAGAATGTTCCTAGGATGTAAATAGTAATATATAAAGAAATACAATGAATGTAATTAGATGTATTCCAAAGTTATTTGTAATCAAATCTCTGCTCGATTGGAGGTTGTCCCATCGAAGAGCGAAGTGAACACTTCTTCCATTAATAAAAGGTATTACATTTGTGGAATTATGGTTCTTTATTTGGATATTGCAATTGTAATATTTATTCAGCTATTGTGGTTCTTTATTTGGCTATTTCTATTGCAAAAGAAAATAAAAATTCCTAGGTCCTGTTCACACCCTTACTTGGGACCTATCTCAACACAATCCTTATTTCACATTTATTAGTAAAGTACCACTCTTCCATAGGCATTTTTGGGTGGAATCACTCGCCCCATTACTAGACCACTATCTCAATAGCCTTATTTAGTAGCATTAATCACCTTGGTACAATTCTCTAGTAACCTTTTTCTTCTAGACCCCCATCCCTATGGATACTATAAGTCACAGTTTCAAAAAGTGAGTTTCCATCTTGGAAACTTTGTGTGATGAGTTGCAACACAAGGGTGTGCGCAAGAAATTCGTGGAGGAAAAAGTGACAAGGGGGTCAGCAAGAACGCACACTCGTAGGGCCGCATGTGTGTTCTCAGGAATGCACACACATTCCTAGCCCTATAGGTTTTGAAAGGAATGAACTTCCAGTCATATTTCCACATAGGTCAGTCGGTAGGAACGTGCATGTGTTCTTAAGAATGTGTGCACATTCCTAAGAAAACATGTGCATTCCTAGGAGCATGTGCATGTGTTACGAGGAAAATCACTCTGTGGCATGGGGTAAACCACAACAAACAAAAATGACTACAAAAATCAACTCTAATCTCAAGTCTTCTATATAAACAAATATGCTAACAAGACAAGATAAAGAGGGTACCAAAATCAGATCTTCGATGAAGTCCACTGTTGAAAACTTGACTCAAAGCTATACACCTGCAACATGTCATCAACAACCAAGATACTCAAGCATATGGTGATAATATATAAAGTTAACACATATAATAGCATAATCCATCAATATTCATAACAAATATGCCCATGGAATAACAATTCAAATATTTGCAAGAAATTAATTGGACGAGAAAAGAGTGTTTCTATTAAAATGTAATCGACAAAAGTGTATGAATGAATTTTTTTTGTGTCGTCACATTCATAACCAAGAAACTAAGTCCCTTCCAGCTGGGCCTCCACAACTTCAATCCTCCACCAAAGGAAATCTCATATAAGAGAGACAATGAGGTTCTACATCAAATAGGGAAGATCTTTGGGGCTAAATAATGTGTTCAGAATTAAAAGGACAAAGGGATGCAGACTCAATATGAAGTGAATAATTTTTCCAGAGTAACTTTGCTCTCAAAGTTGAATTCTTCTGCTCTTCTCCATAGCTTGGATATGGCCCATTTACAACCTTCAAATGGAACTGAAGGGCCAAGTCAGAATGTTTCCAGTATATGGAAGGTCAAGGATCATGGATCTCGTGATATGACATGGAAACCCGACACCATTTTTTTTTTAATTTTGGGCACAAAACTTGATGTACATGGGTTGTAATGGTGCAACATATGTATACACATGTTGTATAATTGTTAGGGTGCGTGTATGCGGAAAACTATGTTTTTTAGCTCTGGGAATTGCAAAAAGGGACTCCAAGTCTGGATAGGGAAACGAAAAAGGTCGTCTAAGCAAGTTGCATGGGGTGAGGAAAATATTTCTATAACAGATGCCCCCTAATGTGTGAGGTCATAGGAGTATCTACAAGGATCGAAATATATTATAATTCCCAGAAGTGGAGTAATGAAGACACAGCTGGATGAACTAGTTGCTCATAAGAATATTACAATCCATAATTAATTTGTGCACATGGCTGCCAATTTGAATTACTCTGCAGATCCATGTGGAAATATACCAAACAAATATCCATGTCCATGAATAGGAAATACAAGGGTAGATACATGCAATAAACTATCATAGTCATGAACAAGGCCAAGTGAAAACTAGTCTCAAAATCAGTCTGAAGATATATGTATAGAATGAAGTACAATATGATCTCCCACAATCACTGAAGTCATATAGGTACTGGTCCAATGAATGATATCAACAATTGAAGAAAGATGCGACTATGAAATGATGTCTTCAAGTCTTCTACACGATCTACCAAAGGTGCAAGTCTACATCATGTGAATAAAGGAGTTGAGGTCGAACATAATGAGAGTTCATTTGATTATCGCTCATTAAGGTATACCATTAACAAACGCAAGATAACCTACCAATGATGAAAGTAGGTATCAAGGAACTAAGTACATTCTTACAAGCGTGAATAAAAGAGTTGAGGTCGAACACTTGAAGAATTCATCGATCAAGAGACATTGATGTATTCCCAACTTTCAATGGTGAGAGAACTTGCCACTGATGACTCCAAGCCTCTAGGTACTCATAGGACTCTAGGTCTCATTTGCAGAATAGATGGGATGAATTAGATGGAAGGAGACACACTGAAAGGAGAGCAGTAATGCATCTGTCATTAGTCAGCATGAGGTGCAAAGCAATAGCTTAATGATTTGGAGGAACTTGGACGAAGAGAATGTTCATGAATGAATGACCCTGACCATCTTTCACATGCACCATATGCAAGCAGTGTACTAAAAAGACCCTCTGAATAGCATCCAATAAGGAAAACTGTCAATAACGACGAGAAAACCACTAATAAGGCTAATGGAATCCAATACACTACAAGGATCTCAATGTGTGAATATATTTCTTGCCTTCAAACACAAGGGAAACCCCCCAGTCAGTGACCAATGAGGAGATGCCGAATGTTGGATTCAAGGTTACCTACCCATAATGAAAGTAGGACCAGGGTGCACGATAGGACTACAACTTCATGTAACTCTGAGACACACTGATGGTATGGTCGACATGCAAAGTCAAGAGTTCTTAGAAATGGTCGACACAGGCTGATAGGCATCCTTTGAACAAGAGCATGAGACACATGGAAGACTCTGGCAGCATAGACTCAATGATGAAACTTTGTGATGTAGGAGGCACCAATCAAACTCTCCATAGGGACTGGAAGATTAACCAGTCGGAGGATTAAACTCTAAGTAATGACCTCAACTTCCTAAGGTCATGATAAACCCAAAATTTGGATGACAAGTGGACTCAAAATGTTGTGCTCTGTTCAAAGGTGACAGGACTGCTACCAACATGAGATAATATCATTTTCCCGCCCGTATTTTTTTTTTTTCATAGAAAAATGAATGATATGATATAGATGAGGAAATGTGTGTCGCGAGTAAGAAACTAGTTCCAGCAGTGGAACATACCTATGCTCAATGCAAGGAGGTGCACGTAGGATATGGACACTCGGGGCATTTTTTCCTCGTAGGGTACATGGTGTCAAGCTTCAAATAATATAAACAAGGCTCTGCTTGGATGATTATGCAAGCCACTCGAGATAATAGGATTATAATGCAAAAGAGAGAATTGGCAATAGGCTCAATACTACAAGCAAGAGGATGAGATGCAATTACAACTTAACTGCAAAGAATTTCCTTTTTCATAAATTTAGTCTACTTGGTCTTAAAAAGGGTTAAACTTATACTAAATAGATGTCCTTTCAAATCCAATTTACGGCTATGCACTTTTTCAGAGGTTTGGAAAAGAGTTTCAACCAGACTTGGTGATGTTGCTCTAAGAAGCATATCATGGGGGGGGGGGGAGGGCTCCCCTGCAGGACTTCTATGGAAAGTCGAGAATTCATAGACAACTGACACAAGCTTGGAAAAACCCAAATCTTCCCAATTCGAGGAAGATAAAATACTTCCATAGGGTATCTTTTCGACAATATATCAAAGAATGCCCCTTATTTGGAAGGGTGTAGAAGAATGCCCCTTATCTACAAGATCATTCCAATAAAAGGAAACATCCCTAAGACTTGGAGAGAGTGTACTTAGAGAGAGTGGAATAATCCCTTGTCTAGAAGGTACAGGACTGGAAATGTTAATGACATGGTTGAGAGACGCATCTCCCCCCAAAATAAGAGGGGGATCAACCGAAGATTGCGTCGACATGACCACTATATCAACCAAAGAAGGATTAGAATGTTGGGAAACCAAATACGACCCAGAACTCGAAGGGCTATCAGACAAGGACTACACTTCTTTTACCATAGCAATAGTAGGGCACGAATGAGTTAGATAACCTCCTTTCCAAATTCTACAAAGTTGCTTGGGCTTACGACATATACGTCGAGGCTTCTCAATTGTATGACTACCCCCAACATGACTTACAATGGTTGGTGACATGCTCTTAGCATGACTTGCAGAGGCTAGTGGCTCATCTCCAACATGATTTACAGAGGTTGGTGATGTATCCCCAACATGATTAGCAAAGGTTGGTGATGTATGTGCAGTGTGACTAATAGTGACTAGAATTGTGCCCAGGGATGATTTTAGGGGCTAAATTTCGCTCATGGGCTAATTTTCCATGTTTTTTTCCAAAAGCGAGATTCTCTATTTTAAAAATGATTCGCCCAAATTCTATAGGATAAAATTATTTTACCTTAAAAATCGCCAAAAAATTATAAAACTATATAAAATCCTTAGAAATTTGAATATTTTTACAAAAATATCGCCAATCATTTATAGTTGTCATATGAAGGATTAGTAAGATTCGCCAAGGTTTCTACAAGTTAAAATAAATTTCCATCCTTAAAATCATCCCTGATTGTGCCCCCAACATGACTTGCAGCGACTGGTTACGACATTTGAGACCAAGGTTTCTGGAAAGACTAGGTTTGAGAAATCGCAGGCTGGTAAGGGTTCTGGTTGACACCTTGGCCCTTCCCAGCAAGTATCCTCCTCCAAAATGATTCATAAAGGGTTGTAAAGGCATCGTCGCCGAGGAAGACGTTTGCGAAGAGAAAATGTCATGACAAGGGTTACTAAGGTGAGGATATATGTTTCCCCCAGATGAAGGAACCCCGTGAATGGGTTTTCCCGTACTATAAAACTGACTCCCTCTGGATGAAATACCAGGGGATAGATGGAGGTTTTCCATGGGAAAAGTGTTTGTAGGAACTAACATAGCGAAAGAAGTATATATGGATGGAGTGTAGTAATTGGAATAACTGCCCACTTGAGTACTTTCTCCTGGAAGAGTGAAGCTAGGATTGGATCTATGGGCAGAAATATTCCAACCTCCCACTGTGAGAGTTGGTTGAGGGACATGACTCCCATTAAACAAAAATGTAAAAAAAGGAGGCATCATGCCCTCAGATCCAAAACTAGGATCCATATAAGAAGGAGAGGGAGGATGGAAAGTGTGAAGACATGTTTGGCATATCAAAAGAAAGATGATTAGAGGCCCAAGGTATTGACTGAGTATCACGATTCTACATACCAATAGGAAACACAGACGGATTCGTCGCTATGAAATGAGCAAAGACCATGGGATGGGTAGCACTAACTGAGGGAGTCAAGGGAACTCCACTATCCATAATAACGAAAACACACGAGGCAATAAAAATAGGATAAGGTGGTTGAAAGGGGCCTCCCTCCCTAAAGTAGGTATGCCTCGCCCAAGAGGGGCCTGAGACTCCCTTCAAAAGATCGGAGGTATCAGCTTCAGTTATAAGGGCCCTTGTGAGATTAGCAACCAGTCGGTCAGATACCCCCGGAGAGGTAATCCGCCATAAAGGATGTGTGTTGTCTGACCCTTATCTGACTCAGGGTACCTGTAGAATAACCCCTGCAAGTAACTTATGTGGCTACCTATGTTAAGAAACTAAGCCATCATGATATAACCAATGTGAAAGAGAACAGTCGTAAGTCATGTCCACTGTATGGGTAGGGTAAAAAATCTCTAAATCTCAAAAGTACCGCCTCTCACAGAGGTTAAAAGGTACTATAAAGACCCCCATATACGACTATATCCCTGGAAATATCTCTAATGCTAAGAAATTATTGGAGGGATATCTTCTCAACCGACTTTGCAAGACCTCGTGCTTAACTCCGGTGTGAGTGGAGCCTCCTGACGTCACCAGTTATACAATGGATTTCACCACTCTCTTAGTCAAACACATATGTTGATTTTAATAGCCTTGGAGAAGTTTACTCACAAAATTCTATCCCAAGGCTCTAAATATTAAGCTAGTTTGTACACCCTGAAAATTAAAATCATTTCTAATCAATGTTAAATTTATCAACGTTACTTTTAGTAGCTTTGTTTACTCAAAAGATGTGGTCGTGAAACTAATGATGTTATGACTCGGCAAGTAAAATAAATGAATATGAATATAATGCAAAGTACTAACTTCAATTCTCAACAAATGATAAGTTTTTTTTTAAATGCAATTTTCAATTCAGCTCTACGATTTCAAATAAGATGGAATCTTTCCATACATATATCAAAATCAATGATAATAACCCAAAAGATCAAATGCCATGATGAAAAATGTATATTTTTTTGTATTTTCAATATAAAGGAAATGAAAATGCAAGGACTAAAAAACAACTTGATGTATAAACCCCACTATAAGAAAAAAGAGACAAACCAAGCAACATATGAAGAAGAAAACACCCAAGCCAAGATGCAAGGACAACCAATGAAACAAAAATGATGCGAAAGAAAGACCGCCCAAAAATTTAACCAAAGAAAGGTTTCCTATCACTCTGTCGGCACTTAATAGTCATGACAGAGACCCAAGAAGACTCAACAACCATCAAAAATTACCCAACAAACACCAAACTCATCAATCCGGCAAACAAGGATGATGTACGCGATTGTTCAGGAGAAAACCGCATATATATGCCCCTTACAAAATTCCATCTTGCATATGTACACGTCTGTCAAGGGAAAACCCGCATATATGTATTGAAACACTGCGAGGTTAAGGATAAGGCCAAGAAACTCACACTCAAAATGAAAATAGGTTGTCAAGTAGTCGAATGACAACAAACTCAAGATAACTAAGAGCAATCAAAGGAGAAAAACACTCCAAACCATGAAAAGAAGATTCCCTCCACAGTATAGTCACCAATTTTGTTACGAGGAAACTTACTCTATGGCATGGGGTAAACCACAACAAACAAAAATGATTGAATAAATTAACTCTAATCTCAAGTATGATATATAAACAAATATGCTAACAAGACAAGATAAAGAGCCTACCTCGTCCAGACGTTCGATGAAGTTCATCGTTGAGCACTTGACTCAAAGTTATACACCTACAACTTGTCCTCAACAACCAAGATACGCAAGCATATGGTGATAATATATAAAGTTAGAACATATAATAGCATAATCCATTAATATTCATAACAAATATTCCCATGGAATAACAATTCAAACATTTGCAAGATATTAATTGGATGAGAAAAGAGTATTTCTATTAAATTGTAATCAACAAAAGTGTATGAAGGACAAACTTCTATGTCGGCACATTCAGAACCGAGAAACAAATTCCCTTCCAGTTGGGCCTCCACCACTTCAATCCTCCACCAAAGGCAAGCTAATATAAGAGAGACAATGAGGTTCTCCATCAAATAGGGAAGAGCTTGGGGGATGAACAATGTATTCAGACTTAAAAGGACAAAGGGATGCAGACTCAATATGAAGTGAATAATTTCTCCAGAGTAAATTTTCTCTCAAAGTTGAATTATTTTCCTCTTCTCCACAGCTTGGATATGGCCCATTTATATCCTTCAAATGGAACTGAAGGGTCAAGTCGAAACGTTTCCAGTATATGGAAGGTCAAGGATCATGGATCTTGCGACGTGACATGGAAACCTGACACCATTTTTTCATTTTGGGCACAAAACCTGATGTACGCGGGTTGTAATGGTGCAAAGTGCATATACACATGTTTTATAGAATTTAGGGTGTGTATATGTGGAAAAATATGTTTTTTAGCTTTGGGAATTGCAAAAAGGGACTTGAAGTCTGCATAGGGAAATGGAAAAGGCCTTATGATCAAGTTGCATGGGGTGAGGCAAATCTTGTTATAAAATATTCCCCTAATGTGTGATGTCAGAGGAGTATCTGCGATGGTCGAAATATATTTTAATTCCCAAAAGTCGAGTAATGGAGACCCAATTGGACGAACTAGTTTCTCATAAGAATATTACAATCCATAATGAATTTGTGCACATGGATGCCAATCTGAATTACATTGCAGATCCATGTGGAAATATACCAAACAACTGTTCATGGCCATGAATAGGAAAGACAAGGGTAGATACATGCCATAGGCTGTCATAGTCACAAACAAGGCCTAGTGAAAACTAGTCTCAAAATCAGTCTGAAGATATCTGTAAACAATTAAGTACAATTTGATCTCCCATGATCACTGAAGTCATATAGGTACTGGTCCAATGAATGAAAGAAATAGCTCAAGAAAACCGCGACTATGAACTCATGTCTTCAAGTCTTCTACATGGTACACGAATGGTTCAAGTATACATCATGTGAATAAAGGAGTTGAGGTCAAACACAATGAGACATCGTTTGATTATCAGTCATTAAGGTATACCATTAACAAACGCGAGACAACCTACCAATGATGAAAGTAGGTATCAAGGCACTGAGTACATTATTACAAGTGGGAATAAAGGATTTGAGGTCGAACACTTGAAGAATCAATTGATCAGGAGACATTGATGTATTCCCAACTGTTAATGGCGAGAGAACATGCCACTGATGACTGCAAGCCTCTAGGTACTCATAGGACTCTAGGTCTCGTTTCCAGAATAGATGGGTTGAATTCGATGGAAGGAGACTTACTGAAAGCAGAGTATTAAGGCATCTCTCATTAGTCAGCACAAGGTACAAAGGAGTATCTTAATGATTTGGATGAACTCAAACGAAGAACGTTTACAAAGCTCACACTTTTTATTTAAAAATTGAATCTGCCCAGTGTACCAGGAGAGGCATGTGAGGGTATAGACCGACACATTTTTTGAGATAATTTCTCAACATTTATTGCAGGTTGCAAGGCACAAAAAATTGAGATAGAGTTTCTCTTGGGCCTGTGAGTGCCAGAGTCAGATTGAAGCATGGAGACAATCAATTTTGGGTAATTCGACACCATGAATTCAGTGGTGTTGTCTATTTTTTGATCTGAGCAAAACTTCTACAACTTGATTTCAGAATGAGGTATACTTATGTATTTTTCCTAATTATTTTGTTGAGTTAATAAAAAGGTGTACCCATTTTAGAGAAAGACCCGGAAACGTAGTCCACCGGGGATGAACTCTGTTATCAAGTTTTTTTTATTCATATTTGATGCTTATGTCTCTTCATTATTGAGCTTTTCCTTCTTTAATGGTGCACTTTAATTTATGCTCATTTAACACAATTCTTTATAAGTCACTTCGATGAAAAGATCCTGGATCAGTCTACCACCTAAAGACACAACATATTTAGCATTTTAGTGTGAAGAGAATGAACCTTTCAAAGAATACCCAAAAGACACTTATAGACTAATATTTTGTTTCCATGTAAACCATGAAGCTTATTATGAGAGTACCACCATGGGAAGTAAAACACCACCTTCACATCCAATTTTTTTGATGTTTTTCTTCAATGTATAACTTGAGAGTTTATTAGGATTTTAAAATATGTCTTCATCTCTAGGTTTCCACTATTTTTTCCTTGATACCTTCATTCGACAATCTATTATACAGAGTATATTTCCCAGTTTTAAGTGTCTTTGAGATAATTTAATAGAGTAAGTTTATTTTTATCTTTCACATACTGATAAATCTCGTTTTCTTTCAGCATAAAATTAGAACATATAAGGATTATTAAAAGTGAAAACCGAATAAACCATTTCAAAATCAATTCAAATGAAACAAAAGAGAATGAAAGTGAAAAACTTTATAGATGCATTTTAAATGAAAGATAAAACTTCAAAAGAAAACAATCATGAAAATATATCTACTATATACAAGACTACATCACTAGAGGTTATTATGAAAAATACTTCCTTAGGATTTGACCATTGACAGGGAGTTCCTCAATATCTCCTTCCAAAATCTGGATCTTGAAGGTACAAAGTCCAATTCTTTCATGAATTTGGTACGGATAAATCCATATCTATTGAAACTTAGTATGTTTCCCTTTAGGTTCATTGGCTTTGTCCCATTTTAGAACTAGGTCCCCAACTTGAAAATCCTTATTTCCAACATAACTTTTATCAAACCATCATTTGAGTAATTCTTGATGTTGGTCTATCTTTATCTTGGCCTTTTCTCTTAGAAGAGTATCTAATCATTGTTGCATAATTGGGAAATCACTTTCTTGAGCAGACTAAGATAATTGAAGGAAGGAAAAAATATATGGGTAGGTAAAACATGCTATTTACCATACACTAGGAAGAAAGGACAATTCCGTAGTGATAATTTTTGTGTAACCCTATCAATCCAAAGAGAATTGGGAAAATATAGATTCCAACTCCTCTGATGATTAGTTAGAGTCTTTTTAAGGATTTGGATTAGGTTTTTATTAGTTGAATTTACAAGACCATTTCCTTGGGGGTAATAGTTGGCACCATATTTGATATTAATATTTCTTTCAAGAGAAAATTTAGTCAATTTCAATGATCAGAAACATTTTTCATTATTAAACACTAGAGATTGATGGACACCAAACTTGGTAAAAATATGGGATTCAAGGAAAGAAATCACCTGATTTTCATTTACTATTTTTCAGAGGCATCAACTATATCCACCTTGTAAATTAGTTTGTTGTTATCAATATATATTTATGGATTTGCGAGAAATTTGGATTGATTTCACCAATAATGGATAAACCCCACTATTGACAATGACTGTAAACTAAAACAGGTTGTAGAGGGAATGCATGCTTCTTCTCTCTTCCAACTAACTTCTGATAGACTTTATGCTTCCTAACATAGGCACGAGAATGTTTAAATATGGTTGGCCAATAATACCTTACTCTGGGAACTTTGTGTGTAGTAGTCTCCCCTCTAAAATGGCCTCTAGAATAACCATCATGCAATTCATAGAGAATGTTTTATGCATCTGATTTTTCTAAACATCTCAATAGGAAATTATCATAGTTTTGTTCTTAAAATAATCTCATTGATTAGTTGATATTGAGAAGATCTCAATTTAAGAGATCTTATTTTTCAAGGCTCTAGATATTAGAGGACACTACCATGGTATACTTAGTACTTCAACTCATAATACCAAGAATCAGTAGGCGTAGGAATGTAGCAAACCTCATTTTCAATCAAAGACACCTTATTATACCATTAATATGCATATTCTTATGCCTCTTTATACTTTGCTGCAAGTTTGCAAAGCCCTTTCTCTTTCACAATTTTGGAAGGTTTAATTTCCAAGTCATATTCTTGTAATGTAGTCATCCAAAGAGATCTTTTTTTTTTATCCAGGTGGATATTGGTGACCACCCACTTGTTCCAACTGGTTCCTCTTGTCAGTTTTTAGTTCAGGACATTCTTTTGTACTTCATTGTAATTATGGGTTCTACACTTTTGGGGTTGTCTAAATCCATACACATCTTCCAAGTGGATGTTGGTGGCCTCCCACCTAATCAAACTGGGTTATTTTGTATGTTTTCATGTCAACACATCTGGTTGTACTTCCAAGTCCATTTTGGGGCCCTAAAAAGTGTTATTTTGACATGCCACAGTCAAATTGTATACAGAGTTAGATTTGATAGCATAATACGTAGTTCTCTAAAAGACCTTTCCAACGAGCTATCACATGCCTAAAATGGAGATTGTATGCAAAAGTTACGACCCAAAGAAGTTAATGTACTAACTTACCCAAATGGGGCCCACATGAATTTTGACGTTTCATCTCCTAGGGTTAGGTTTTTGGATGTCTAGGGTCTGGGAATTCATGTTTATCATAAAAATGTCTTCAAAGCCTCATTGTAATCATCTTATTGCGAATGATCATAGCCGTCAGATATCTTCTCAGAGATAAAGCTTCCACCATTCTAGCGAGTCTTGCATTATGTATTTTTATAGCCTCTTTACAATTATTTCATTAATAGAAATCAAGTATTGTTGTATTTCTCTGTTTCTAACAATTTTCATGAGCATTTCATTGTAATATATATACTTTTGTTTTGTTCCAAAAAATATTTTGGATCAGTGGTATCAGAGTCCAAGTATACTGGCTCTTGATCATTTTTCAGCGCATGTCCCCGACGAGGTCCAAGTATAGCCAGTTGTGTCTCGAGTTTGTCTCTCTTGAGGACAATCACTCTCGCATGCCCAGGAAACCCTTTATGGCGACACAAAATAAAAACAACGGAGCATAAGATTCTATTAAATTTTTGCTTGAGAAATCTCTCACGCAGCAGAGGGATGAAATGATGGAGAATTTTGCACACAACCTTCAATGCTTGACGATAGAAACATATGCATCTTCATCCAGCGACCGTTTTGGAGGAACCTCTCCCTTCAAGGTACAAGTTAATTTTGATATTCCCATATTTGAAGTTCATATAGATGCAGATGCCCTGGAAAAATGGTTAAATCTATTAGAAGGTTATTTCTTTGTTCAAAAATTTTCTGACAGGGAAAATATCACCTTCGCACTCCTCGAGGCTCTCCCCCATGTAAAACATTGGTGGGAAACTTATTGGGAGAAAAGTTCCAGAGAAGAATCTGGAATATATGGGGTTGAGCCCACTTGGGACTTTTTTGTGGATGTGGTCAAAGAACAATACTATCTTGTTGATAACTATGAAGACCAGTACATGAGATGGACCACACTATGGCAAGAGAAGAGCCAAACAGTGACGGAGTTCACAAATGCTTTCCATATCTTGCACACCAAGCTGGGTATAAAAGACTCTGAGCGACATCCACCTCTGAAATACCATGGGGCTCTATATAGGTACATCCAAATCGAAATGGATTTCTTAAACATCTCATAATTGGGAGTTTCCTATCGATATGTTGTCAAAATCGAGAAGAAATTTAGGCACCATAACAAATGGGAATTCAGGTCTGCAAATCTACAACAACCAAAGCATGGTAAAGACGACCCTAACCAATAGCCTCTAGACAACCAGTTCAAGACATAGGACAAAAAGGATAAAGTAAAGACGAAGAATGACAATGGGAAGTGGTGTGACTTCCACAAAATCCCCTGGCGCAATACCGATGAATGTCGCTCCAAATATTCATTGGTGGCTGAGGTCAAAGACACAGAGTCGAACCTTGATTCAGAATACGATCAAGAAAATATTGAAAATAGACAAATTATCGATGAAGACCCCACTTCTATTGTCACGACCACAAAAATTCAACTAGAAGAACGAGTAGATCCTGAAGAGGGGGAGCGACTCTTCCATTCACATATGTGGGTGAAGGGGACCCAATTTCATTTCATTTCATTTGAAGGGCAACTTCCCTTGATATTTTCCTGAACCTTTCTTTAATCTTCTCACAAATTTTGCCTC
>ML776777.1:1994181-2007012 GCA_009831015.1 Picea engelmannii
GGGTTTTCAATGTCAAGTGATTTTTGCGTTATGAAATCCCGATCCCCGAATCTCCGATGGCTTATCTCCCTTGCAACTTCTGCAGATCTGACGGCTATTGTTCTTTCGGGAAATTTGAATAAGATCCTACGGTCACTGACTCTCCTCCTCCCGATAATTGCTGCGCTGCTATTCATTGCTATTGTCATCACTACAACCACAACTGTACTTTCCATCAATGACAAGTATACGCTAATTTGCTTTCTGTTAACTGAAATTGCCAACAATATTTCCCCTCTTGATGTCTGTGATGTTGTGTTGGGCCAACCATATTTTTGGAAATGTAATGTTGTCTATGAGTCTAGACCTCGTAGTTTCATTATTACTCTGGGAGTTCATCTCTACAGGATACTAGAGGTAGTTCCAACTACTACTCCACTAAAAAAACACCGCAAGGTAATATCTCATACTGCAAAATTCATCCTCTTCAGATTCTGTTCAAAGGATGCATAGAATACCACTACAACCACTGTAGCCTCAACACCTTCTATCCAATAAAAACAGATTGTCGAAGAGAAAGAAGATATTGTTTCTTCACCTACAATGGTGTCTACACAATTCCCCATCAAACCCAGATAAAATAGGTTGGTGGAACAGATCCAACCCCTCCAGCAATAGGTTTGTGATAGTCTACCACAATTCAAGAAGCACAACTTCTCCAACAAGGCACACAACTCACCAAGCTTTAGATTCATAAAATACTTTCCCCTCTTCCCTGGGAACTCAACTCAATGGAGACCATTACTTCCTAAGGGAGGAGGGTTGATCCAGGTGGATATAGTGACCACCCACCTGTTCCAACTAGCTCCTCTTGTCAGTTTTTAGTTCAACACATTCTTCTGTACTTCTTTGTAATTGTGGGTTTTACACTTCTTAGGGCTGTATGAAGCCCTACACATCTTCCAGGTGGATACTAATGGCTTCCTACCTAATCTAACTGGGTTGTTTTGTATGTTTTCATGTCAACACATATTTTTGTACTTCCAGGGTCATTTTGGGGCCCTAAACAATGTTATTTTGGTGTGCCACGGTCAAACTAAAGACATAGTCAGAGTTTGATGGAATAAAGCATAGTTCTATAAAAAACCTCTCCAATGGGATATCATGTGCCTAAAATGAAGATCGTATGCAAGAGCTACGACCTAGAGAAGTTAATGTACTAACTTACGCAAACGGGCCCCCCATTAATTTTGGCGTTTCGTCTCCTAGGGTTAGTTTTTTTGGATGTCTAGGATTTTGGCATTCATGTTTATCATAAAAAGGCCTTTAGAGCCTCATTGAAATCATCTTCTTGCAAATGAGTGTATCCATCACATCTCTTCTCAGAGATAAAGATCCCACCATTCTAGCAAGTCTTTCACTCTGTATTTTTACAACCCCTTTACAATTATTTCATTAATAGAAATCAAGTATTGTTTTATTTCTCAGTTTCTGGTAATTTTCATGAGCATTTCATTGTAATATCTCTGCTTTCATTTTGTTCCAAAAAATAATCTAGATCATTTTTCCTCTAATTCTTCCCGCACTAGGAGATTTCTAACTACAGAGTAGGGAGCTACAAACTTGGTTCTTGATCTCAAAAGGTAAGGCCTAAAGTGTTTAACAACTTTGAAAACAACATAGGCTTGTTTATCCACTTTATGATGGTTCAACTCTAATCCCTACAGTCTCAAAACTCATAAATACAATTGAGAACTTGTTTCCTTCATCATTTCCCTAAGTAAGTATTGTTGCAAAACTAATATTAGAAGCAATTGTGTACATGCTGGAATCTTTATCGAAATCAATGTTCCTTAAACTTGGATCTTTTTCTATCTCTTCCCTAATTTGGATGAAGGATTCATTTTGTTTTTGTCCCCATTTGAACTCTGCATTTTTCTTTATCATATATTGTAAAGGATTTTTAGTTTCTCAAAAAATTGAGACATACCTGCATACAAAATTGGTTTTTCCAAGAAAATATTGCACAAATTTCTTATCATGTGGAAAGGAAATATTGGAAATGGTCTCTATTCTCTTAGGCTCAATCATTATTCTTGATTTGGATACAATAAATCCTAGAATTCTTCTCTCATCTACTACAAAAACATACTTCTTAGGATTAAGATAAATGGAATAACTCTTACATCCGTCAAAATTATGTTTGAGGTGGCTAAGATGCTCTCTTTTGTTCTTAGAGAAAACATTAACATCATCTAGATATAAAACAACATATTTGTTAATTAATCCTTGAAAGGAAATATCCATTTCTCTTTGAAAAACAACACCAACATTTATCAATCCAATTAGCATTTTTCTATAGGAATATGTTCATCATTTGGTCATGAAGATAGTCTTTGTCTGGTCATCATGAGATACTAAGACTTAATTGTATCCTAAGAAGCCATCTAATAGTGAGAGCATCTCATATCCAAAAATACATTGTAGAATCTGCTCCATAGGAGGAATAGGGTAGTTGTCTTTTTCTTATGCTCTATTCATTTTTTTGAAATCTACACATAATCTGATATCTCCATTCAATTGTCCCTTCAACAAGATTAGGATGCATTTTCCTTAATTTCTATTGAAAGAGTTTTGTATCACACTTCATTAGGATCACGTGTTGGATGATATTAGTGTAAAAATTTTAAGATTGTCATAAATCTAAGAAAATATGTCTTTTGTAATTCTCTATATTTAATAATAATATTAAATACTAGAGGAAGGAAATGATAAATGGATTTAAAAAATAAGAAGTGATAATAAAAACATGATGATAATAATAAAAATTAGTACTCAACTAATATATTAGTAAATAAAGTAATAAAAAGGAAAAATAAATCACTAATTACAATACCCCTTTGCCCTATTGGAAAGATGGATTAATCCACCTTTTAATTAGAAAATATGATGTGATGGTCACGAATTGAAGATGGTGCCAGATCCTCCGTCTTACACTCAAACCAATAAATGACATTTCCAGCATTAACTCCCTTGCATTTGTGAATTCTTACGTTCATCATATTAACAAATTACTAAGATAAGTTATGAATTGTCACAGACTATAATTTAGCAAATCGAAACAAGATTACTTCAATTTTAACATTTACCTCTTCAATTTTCATATTTGCCTCTGATAATGAAGAACCATTTACATGTCTTTTCCTTGCTTTACCTTTTTCATTTACCTCTTCACGCATTCATTTACCTCTTCAAATCTCCAAGGAGAGAAACACCCAAATTCCTAGGTTATTCATCAATATCACCATGTAAAATTAGCCTAACCAACACCAAAACTCATGTAAACGTCTGGGCATTTGAGATGATGCATATTCTGATCAGAATATGCTAGAAAACATAATTAATGGAAATGCTAAACATTGCAATTTTGGAGAGATTAATTTCGAAAAAAAAATTAGGGTCGGAAAACCCTAATGGCAGAGTGTGTCATAACTAGTTAAGAAGCTCAGTGAGAATCAGAGAATTGGAGTATTGAATGTCATTGTTGATCACAATTTTCTTTTCATTAATTACAGTTTGAATGTTAAAATTCCAAAGAAGTTGGGTCATTTCCTTTTTCCTCAAGAAAGATACTCTAATTGAGTGGATTATAAGTCTCAGTTTGGAAGGGATCCGATCACTATATTTGAAACACTTCAACACTTCTTTGGCTTACAAATTATGTACTTGCATTTCAGAGTATGGAGCTCAGAGTTGTGTTTATTACAAGGATAATGCAATGAGGATTAGGTTTTATATTTGATTTATGTTTTGTCCTCTTGAATTCATGCTTTCTAGAACCATGGACACAAGCTCCTTCTGACGCTTCCAGATCTTGCCATCTATAGTGAATAAGCCGTCTCAAGACGTCGAAGAAGACATAATTGAAAGAACAACCCTAGGGGAAATTTGGGAACTCGGTTTTCAGAACACACTCTAAATTTTCTAGATTTCATGTCACGACTTCAAATAGAGAATTGCTTCCCCATGGAACTTTTAATATGAATGTTCCATTATTTTGGCTCAGTATGCCCGTTTCCTAGTTGCATCTATTACTTAGATTCTACAACAATGATGGCAACATGCCAAACACCGACCAATTCATAGGGTCCCCCTTGTTTCTCTTCAGCTTCATGAAATTCCATGATATGTTGACCACAATGAAAAGTGCCATAAAGAACACAATCTCCATCTGTGCAGTTTCTCAATCATCAGCAAAGAAAACCATATGATCGCTTGAACATATAGATTTTATCACAAGTGGAAAGGATTAAAATACTTCGAGTATAAGTTTTAGGTTACTTGTAGTAATCGTAAATACGCTCATATTCATTTCTATACTTAATGAAGCAATACCCACCTAACATGGAAAAAATTATAATGAATGAAGATGAGAAGTGTGTCCAATCATATTTTCTCTCACTATTTGGATGAGGTGTAATATATAATTAAAGAAGTAATACCTATGATCCATATTTTATGATCAAAACAAAATGAATACAGATTATTAAAAGATGCTTAACACAAAATAACATAGATATAGTAAAATTGGTTTTCTATTCAATAAGGAAATAAGTTGAAACTGTAAAATGCAGTGGAAAACAAGCTTGCTAGAATGGTGGCAACTTATCTCTAAGAAGAGATGTGACGACTGCGATCATTCGCAAGAAAATGATTACAGTGAGTCTCTGAAGTCATTTTTACAATAAAAAAGAATGTCAAAAACCCTAGACATCAAAAAACCTAGCCCTAGGAGATGAAGCGCCAAAAGTCATGTGGGCCTCGTTTGGGTAAGTTAGTACATCAACTTCTCGAGGTCGTAACTTTTGCATACTATCTTCGTTTTAGGCACACGATAACCGGTTGGAAAGGTATCATTGAGGAGATTAGTTTTGGGGGATAAATAAGAGCCTTTGGCTATCATTGAGAAGCTCGATCTCGAAAAACCTTCATTTAGGCCCTCAAAATGGCCTCGGAAGTTAAAACCTACTAAAAATAGTAAATTGCCAAAATAGCCAGAAAACTGTTTTGAACGAGTTGGAAAAGGTGGGTGGCCACCGATATCCACCTAGATCAATACTCTCTCCTTAGGAAGAAATGGTCTCCATTGCGTTGAGCTCCCCTGTGAGATGAAAAACATTATGTTGAATTTGGCCCCTGGTGAGCCACTTGCCTTGGTGGAGGAGCTACCCTGCTTTGATGACTCGATAAAGTTGGATCCTTTGTTGCCGCGTGCCCTTGATCTATGTGTCCATAGTCTGATCACTGAATGCCTATTATATGTATTCAGGGTTGATCTATGTTGGTGTCAATTGCTTTTCTATCTCTAAGGTGTCCAATAATGGTGGGAAATATGGTCGAAGGAGAGTCACGTTGATGATTGGGTGCAGGCCAAGGAAATGGGGAATGTTGAGCTCAAAAGAATTGTCACCCACAACCTTGGTGATGGTGTACGACCCATAACGGAGTGGGTGAAGCTTCTGATGGGGCCCTATAAGGTGTTCTTTCTGTAAGTGCAACCAAACTTTGTCTCCCACCTGAAACTTATGTGGCACCCGATGTTGATCATGGCGCTGCTTTTACTTGGCATTAGACTTATGTAAAATATCCTAAACCTGTTGGTGGATGTGCTGGATTGACTCAATTAACCAGGTGGCTTTATCATCTTCTGGTGGAGCAGGGGACGAGTCGGTCGAGGTGGTCACTAGGGGTAGTGCAACATCCATGGGGCCCAATGGTTGGAATCCCAACCCCACCTGAAAGGGGTTGTGGCCAGTTGAGCTATGCAGGGCTCAGTTGTACCTATGTTGGACATAGGGAAGACTCTGATCCCATGTGTGGGGGTGTTTTGAATTGTACATGCACATGATATGTACGATCATCTGATTGATGACCTCAGTTTGGCCATCTGTCTGGGTGTGGAAGACAGTGGATTTGGTGAGCTTGGTATCCAACAGTGACCAAAGGTTTGACCAAAATGTGTTGAGGAATCAACTATCAGAGTCTGAGATAATGGTTTGTGGGATCCCAAAATGTACCCATACTCGTTCAAAGAAGAGCTTGGCAGTGGCTTCTTATGTGATGTTATTCTTGCAGGTGGCTAGAATCTCCATCTTGGAAAAGTGATCAACAACCACAAAAACACAGTCATTTCCCCTCTTGGTGGACGGGAGGCCCGACATGTAGTCCCTTGAGATGGGTTCCCAAGGCCTGTCAGGAGTAGGAAGAGGGGTGTACATGCCTTGTTTCTTAGTGGGCGATTTGGCAATAGCGTAGGCAGTGCAAGACCTGATATACTTGCTGACATCCTGTCGAAGTTTCGGCCAGTAGAAATTTTTCTATAGCACTGCCATTGTCTTTTCGATGCCAAAATGTCCTGCCACCCAACTGTAGTGAGCTTCCCAAATCAGCTTCACGCGCTCACTTGATGGAATGCAAATATGGCCTAGACGACACAACAACCTGTCTTATGGAAATTAGCGACCACTAAGTTGGCGCCCAACATTTGGTAGGTGGTGGAGAAGTCAGGGTATGTCCCATAGAGGTGGGGCCATCCGGAGGTCTCATGGCCATAAGAGTCTAGCACCATGGTGAGTGTCACAACTGGAGGTCGGCTGAGGCAATAAATAACTCAGTTGGTACTTCTTGTTTTATACTTGACGTTGAGGTGGACGTGTTGTAAGTATGTGGACCACTTTTGATGGCGGTCATTTTGCAATTTTCATTGGGTCTGCATGAACTGTAGTGGCTTGTGATTAGTGTGGATGATTGTCTCCTTCCCAAGAATGTAATGTTTCCACTGGTGGAAGACTTGCAAAATGGATTACATTTCTTTTTCGTAATTAGGGTACTTACGTACATCCTCTGATAGTGTCTCACTATGATATGCCACAAGGTGGCTGTGTTGAGTGAGAATGACGCCCACAACATAGTCTGACGCATCTGTTTTGATCTCAAAGGGATGTTGCAGGTCCGATAATGAGAGTACTGGGGATGAGCACAAACGCTTCTTCAATTCATCGAAGGCTTGTTGTTGGGACATTCCCCACACAAATTTTTCCTTAGTGCCACCCCTGGTTACTTGGCTGAGGGCCCATGCAATATGAGAGAATCCCAACATGAACCTGCGATAGAAATTGGCGAGGCCCAAGAAGCTCTGAAGTTCAGTGATTGTGGTTGGGGATGGCCAGTCATGGATGACTTGGATCTTGGTTGGATCCACATGCACACCATGTCGATCAACGATGTAGCCTAAGTAATGGACCCTGTCCATGCCAAAGGATCATTTTTCCAATTTTGCATATAGTTTGTGTTTCCCCTGGGTGTGCAGAACCTGTTGAATATGCTG
Organism: Picea engelmannii; assembly: GCA_009831015.1. Classification (NCBI taxonomy): domain Eukaryota; kingdom Viridiplantae; phylum Streptophyta; class Pinopsida; order Pinales; family Pinaceae; genus Picea; species Picea engelmannii. The sequence goes on from ML776777.1 coordinate 2,001,548, forward strand.
CAAGTGTTTCGCCCAATTCTTGTTGTAGACGAGGATGTCATCTAAATACACCACTACAAAAGTATGGGTGAAATATCATAGAATATCATCCATCATCCTCATAAACGTTGTTGGAGCATTTGTCAAACCAAAGGGCATGATCGACCATTCAAAAAGACTTTATTTTGACTTGAAGGCGGTCTTCCATACATATGTTTTTTCTATTGGGACCTGGTGGTATCCAGACTTCAGATCAATCTTACTGAAGTATTTGGCCCCCATGCGCTGATCAAGGAGGTCATAGATTTGGGCAATTGGGTACTAGTTTCGGAATGTGATTTTATTCAGGGCCTGGTAATCAATGTAGAGTCGCCAAGTCCTGTCTTTCTTATTCACCAGCACAATTGGGCTCCCACAAGGCGATGAGCTGGGATGTATGTTCCCCTTGTGGAGAAGTTCTTGGATCTTCCTCATTTTCTAACAGAGAGCGGCGATAGACTGGCCGATTGGGCAGTGGTGCGCCTGGGGTCAGATCGATGGGATGATTGACCTGGTAGTGTAGTGGTACCTCGGTAGGAGAGGAGAAGATATTTCAGAATTCTTCCACGACCTTATCCACTTTCTTATGTTGTGTGGAGATATTGGTCGCAAAGGCCCTTGATGTGGCTGCGATCTTTCGCTCACTCTGAGAGTGAATAACGAAGAAGACAAATTTCCCAGTTTGAGAGATGACCTTCCTGCATTGCTTGGCATAAATCAAGGAAATAACACTAGGAGGGACTGCTTCAAGTATCCTGTATAATTTCCTGTTCAAAGTAATAATAACACTACGAGGCCTAGATTCATATACAACATGATGTTTCCATAAATAAGGTTGTCCAAAAAGAACATTACAAACTTCGAGAGGAGAAACATCACACAATATCTCGTCTTTGAAGGGCTTGATGTCGTACGATTGTCGACACTGTTGGCTGACGCGGAGATCACTTCTTTGGCAGAGCCATCCAATGGTGTAGGGTTGTGAGTACGATGTTGTCGGCAGGGCCAACCGCTTGACGACCTCTGCTGAGATAAGGTTCTTATGGCTACCACTATCAACGATGAAGTGCACGATGGTACCTTTTACTCACATCTTTGAATGGAAGAGGCACTCAACTTCTTCTGGCTCGTTTGGTTCACGAGGCTGGATCTTGGTGGTAGCAACGGTGGCACTGGGTTCCTCATCAATGATCCATCTTCCCCTTTCTGTCTCTGACTCAGAGCCAAAAACCACATCTGATTCAGAGGCTTTCACTCTGGCCACCAACGACTGCTTTGAACGATAGTCAACAATGTTATGCCAAGGGATCTTATGGAAGTCGCACCACTTCCTGGTATATTTCTTTGTCTTTCTAGTGTCCTTCTTTTCTTGCGGCTTGGACCGATTGTCCTGATGCTTTCCATCTTTGCTCTGTCCTTTATTCTGTGGGTTGGGGCCGCCCCTTCCTGGGTTTTGTTGTGAGGGGTTCTCAGGCCCAAATTGTCGTGTCTTTTGTTTGAGCTTCTGCTTGATTTTGACGACATATCAGTAGGTCGCACCCAATGATGAGATGTCCAGAAATTTCATTTCGGTTTGGATGTATCTATGTAGATCACCGCGATACTTGAGCACTAGATGTCGCTTTAAATATTTGATACCCATCTTGGTGCGCAAGGTATGGAAGATATTTGTGAACTCTTGCACTGCTTGGTCTCTTTCTTGCCGCAATGTGGTCCATTTGGTATACAAGTCATCATAACTTCCGACAGGGTAGTATTGTTCCGAAATAACATCCTTGAAGGATTCCCAAGTGGTCGCGACTATAAATAATGAGGGTTCCTCTGTTTCCTTTTGCTCACAAAAAGTTTCCCACCAATCTTTGACACGGGGAACAACTTTGAGGAGTGCAAAAGTGATATTTTTTCTGTTCGAAAAGTTATGGACAAAAAAATACCCTTCTAGTAGATTCAATCACTTGTCTACGAAATCTACGTCTATCTGACCTTCAGATATAGGAATATCGAAGCTGATTTGTACCTTGAATGGGGTGGCGCCTCTGCTCGAGGAAGATGCGTCGCTTGTTGGTAGCTTCCGAAGGATTTGATCGAAACTATCCATCATCTCGTTCCTTTGTTGTGTGAGGGATTCCTTAAGCAACATTTTGAAAGGATCTCCTGTCTCGTCATATTTGTTTTCTCCTGCCATCAGAGGTTGCTTGGGCATGCGAGAGATTTTTTCCTCAAGAAAAACAAGCTCAAGACCCAATTCTTTGTACCCTGACCTCGTTGGGGACATGCATTAAGACGATAAGGAGCAGACCACTCTGAAACCATTGATCCATATTTTATGAGCAGAACGAAATGAATACAGATTATTAAAAGATGCTTAACACATAATAACATAGATACAGTAAAATTGGTTTTCTATTCAACAAGGAAATAAGCTGAAACTGTAAAATGCAGCGGAACACAAGCTTGCTGGAATGGTGTCGTCTTGTCTCTGAGAAGAGATGTGACGGTTGTGCTCATCCACAAGAAGATGATTACAATGAGGCTATAAAGGCCTTTTTACAATAAACAAGAATTTCAAAGACCGTAGACATCCAAAAACCTAACCCTAGGAGATGAAGCACCAAAAGTCATGTGGGCCCCGTTTGAGTAAGTTAGTACATCAACTTCTCGGTGTCGTAACTGTTGCATACGATCTCTGTTTTAGGCACACGATAGGCCGTTGGAAAGGTATCGTCTAGGAGATTCATTTTGGGGGCTCAATCAAAGCCTTCAATTATAATTGAGAAGCTCGATCCAAAAAAACCTTCATTTAAACTCTCAAAATGGCCCCGGAAGCTAAAAACTACTAAAAATAGTAAATTGTCAGAAAATTGTTTTGAGAGAATTGGAAAAGGTGAGTAACCACCAATATCCACATAAATCAACCTACCTCACATGACTAATTGAAGAATAGTTTATTTATAATCATCACACATATGGAAATGATTGAGTGCATATACAAAATTCATTCCAAATTGTTGAGAATTAATTTATTTCAATCATAGTTATTATATAAAACTAAAAAAACTAAAAGTAAAAAATGTCAACCACCTCATGCAATGGTGGACCCAATTTGACTTTGGTTTCAACTTGTTTGCCTACGACAACGATAGCCTTTGTTGTGATTGAGTGAATATAGAAAATTCATTCCAAATTGTTGAGAATTAATTTATTTCAATCATGGTTATTATATAAAACCAAAAGTAAAAGATGCTAACCACCTCATGCAATGGTGGACCCAATTTGATTTTGGTTTCAATTGGTTTGCCTAAGGGCATCCATCCAGCCTTTGTTATTCTCCATTTTTTCACAGGTTGGACATAAGTATATGAATACATTAAAAAAAATCAAAATTTTATGGAAATAATTTTTTTGGGTGGTAGGTATTATATATATGTTTTATATAAAAGAAAAACTAAAAATGATAATCAATTTTTTTGAATGTTGTAAGTAAAAGTCTTTGTTATTAGAGATAAAGATAATTTTAAGGATGAAAATTTATATTAAAATATATAAATTTGGTCTAATCTTGTTTTAAGAAAAACCATGAAAAATTAGCTCATTTGCCAAATTTAACCCCTAATGGAAAATCTAGAAATTATACAACGACAAATGAAACCCATACATGGATTTTTTGACATGAATGAATTCTATTCAATGAAAGATGGAAGTGAAGAAGAGTTTGTTAAAAGTAAATCTTGAGTTAAAGAATTAAAGGCTGGCTCTTAGTTGTCTTAATTGAGAGATTGGTTGGATGGAGAGTAATCCCACACACTTTGTTACAACCAATTGAATAAAAAATTAAAACCCAATCAATTGGATAAAGATCGGAGCTTTTTTTTTTTCCATGAAAAAATTTACTCGATTTTATAAATAGTATAAACTCTTTTACATTGTCTGACCATCAGTCAATGACGGACCGTCATCGGTCATCGGTCATCAGATAGGATAAAGATCGGAGCTTACCAGTTCTGCATTCTCCAGATTTAAGTGAGTTATATTCTATAAATGTCAATTTAATCATCAAATACGATTAAAAATCTCAAAAAATTGTCAACATCTTTCTTTAACAGTAGAAACCATCAATTTTGACGAGCTTTAACAGTTTGAAATTCCAAACCTGCGTGATACTTCATTGGCGCAGAGTGCCACAAGTGCTATCTGTAACAGTATCCGGTGGAATCCTCTGGGCGACCTTTTCCTCCGCGGAGGATTGGCCGAGTGTATGGCGGTGGGCATATTTGCTTGGCGTCAAGGACCTTTATTTTATTTTAAAAGTCTATTTTATTTTTACTTATCCCTAATCACCCCGGGGATAAGTGCGTGAATGAACTATGAAAATAAATATTCCAATATGAAGAATTAAATTCTATTGCAGCCGTTCCATTGGTCCCTCCTGAGGCTAGGCAAAGCTCTTGATTGATCTAGGTGACCACTATTCATCCTTTTCATTGTTAATTTGCATCACCAATTACATCATACTGATAATAATTTAATTTATAAAATAAAGGTATGATCTTCCTAGTTAGCTTTTACTTTTGTACGATCTTTTTCACAGATTGTAAATTGTGACACGAGAACCTTTGTACTTAGATCTGTTTCAAGGAAGTCTTGTCCCAATAGATCTCAGTATCCATGGCAAACAACCTTTGTACCCGGATGTGTTTTCTTTATTCCAAGCAATCAAGGAAGTCTTGTCCCAATAGATCTCAGTATCCATGGCAAATAGCGGGTGAAAAAACAAAAACACGCGTATTTTTTTTGAAAGTAGAGCCCATGATATTCCCGGAAATTGCATTTAAAGAATCCTACGAACGGAATTATAGAACTACTATGAGTGAGACTGGGCTTGAGTTGACATTCGAGAGGAATACATTAAACCAAAGCCTTTGATTCATTGTGCGCCCATAGAAATTTTTAGGGTCCCATCCACCTTGCGGATTTCTTTTGATTTCCTTTACCTACCGTATACCATATTTGATTCTTCATTCTTGCAGTCATAAATATGTATTTAAATCATTTCCAATATTTCTGGTTTTGGGTTCATATTGGTCTACTGGGTGTTTGTGTCTATTATCTTGCTATCCCAACACACTTCAATGAATACCAATGCCTACCAAAACATAGAAAAGAAAAACATGCCAAACTTGACAAGCTCTGCATGTCACACTTCCTATATCCTGCGGAAAAGATGGAGGAAATGTTTAGCATGTCACTGTAGCTGCGGATCATCAATCCTAACACAGAAAACATGCTAACAATGGATCTTTCCAGTGATGACCTGTAGGTGAAATACACTATTTCCAACTCTGATCCTGGAATAAGTTGAAATAACTCACTGTTTGACAATTCAGGAATAGATTTTATTTTCAATTCCCTGTCTGGTAAGTACAAGAAGTTGCCAACACACTTACATC
>ML776777.1:2011746-2028353 GCA_009831015.1 Picea engelmannii
AAATTGTGAGGCATGAAAAATGACTTGGAAGCATTGACTCGACTGAGATATATACCAAAACATAGTGTGGCGATCACAGGGGAACTCTTCGGGTGAGTTGAAGGAGTATGAGGAATTATAGTATTGGTATGACTTAGAGACAAGAAGATTATCCAATTGTAAGACAATATGCAAATATGTTTCATGTTAAAGGGATACAACAAACAACTACCATAATTTTTTCCAAAAACTTGACCCACTTCCTTCAATTTATCCCCTACCATGATTGGCGAGTACCTCTTTGTTTTTTAATGAGCTTGAGGAGGATTACAAATTCTTAGTGTAGCTCATCTTCGATGAGTCCCTAAACATATGTTTAACGAACCTAAAGAAGGAGGGGTTTAGTCTCGTATGGGTCCTTCAATGCATAATTTTACGAGCCCAAAGAAGGAAAGCTCGGTGGTATTTTCATGTTTAGAGTGTCTGGAAATATTTAAAGAAAACTCCAAGGGTGCTCTTTTTTCGAAAATTTAGTCCCACAAGCAAGGAAAAGTGTAAAACAATACAAGGAAGAACTCTTCTAGTCATGATTGACCAAAGTATAACTTTTTTGTAGTTAGTCTTACAATGCTGAAAAAGGGGTAAAGTACCAATCGAGAGACAACTCTTCATGGTTTAACGAGCTCAAGGAATGATGAAGTATGCTTGCAGTCTCCTTCAGTTTTTTAATGTGATTGAAATGGAAAATGAAACTTTGCTTGGGATTGGTTTCATTTTTTATGAGCTTGAAATTGAGAATAAACTATACTCGGTATAATACCCATTAACATGCCTCTTCCCAACATGATGTCTAGAGGTTGCAACATTGATTGATTCCTATCGGAAGGATTTTTCCCAACATGATGTCTAGAGGTTAATACTTTTCTCCCAGAATCATCATAAGAATATGGTGACTTAACTCCGCTATGATGTCTAGAGACTAGAGACATGCCCCATAAGCTTTGGTTAGTCTGCTGACTCTTATTTTTCACTCCCTTAGACTTAGGGTTACTAGTAGGAATAGGTTCACCAAAGACAGAGGAAGAAAGAGGATAATTGATATAGGAAGAGGAAGGGAAGGTTTAGGTACCCGATCTTGTGGAATATGGGACTTTGTTGGACTAAGTGACATGATGTCACCTAGTGTTTCAATTGTAGATGGGCTAGGCACTACCCAATTATCAAACAATTCATAGGATTGTTGCATTGTATCTGTAATCATTTTTAGTGTGGCAACCTGATGTGGGGGATCAAGGAGAGGTAAGGGAAAAAATCCCATGAGTGAGGAACCCTTCAGGGGGCCTACCCCCACACTTTTGTAATCAATATTAGAATGTCCCAGGAAAGGGATATTTTTCGTTGAGTGGTTATTGATATCTGACATTTAATAGTCAAGTTGGTCAACAGTCACAATTTTTGCATGATGGGGAAATTGTAAAAGGTGAAAGAATGAATATGCGACGATAGTCATTGCATAGAACCAACTATGTCCAAGAAACAAATTATAATTCAGGGGCGCATCCACCACTTAAATATCGATAGAAATGGTTTTTCCCTTCAATTCTACAACGAAATATTTCAAGAGTCCATAAGGTTGGAAACCATGTCCATAAAACACTTTAAGGGTGGTACGATACTGGTTAAATTCAGGAGAACCAATGGCTCTCGAGAAGGAAAAATACATGACACAAGTGGAGGATTCTTCATCCAAAAAAATATGATGGATATTCTTCCCATGAATAGTAGTATGAATTTGGAACACCAAGTGGTGGGAGAGCCTCGACTTAAAATACTCTATATTAAACATAATCATATTTGATGGATCTGGGTCCACAACTCCAATGGCTAACAATAGGGTTCTAGGTTGACTTGGAAATTTATGTAGAACTTAGAACATCGACATAACACAAGATTCTTGCGCCAAATATTCAACAATTTTGTAGTTTTGAGTAGCATGGGCACTTGGATTAAAAATCCAATTTTGAATTGTGCCCTTGGGAGGGTGAAAAATCGATTCAACAAAATAACTCTCGATCTAGAGAGGGGAAAAAGATGTTGGAAAGTGCAAGTGTAAGGCTTATCGATATCACCTCCATTGGCATGATTTTCTAGAGGAGTGTCATAAGTCTTATCTTTGTTCATTAGAATAACCGTCTCCTTACACATAAAAACATGAGCAGTGCTTAAGGAAGCATCCCCATTGTGGGAATGACTTATGTTTTCCCCTTACATAGGGGAAGGAGTTTGTGCAACCATTTGTTGTTGCTGAGGTGGGAAAGATTTAGTTAACACTACTGGTTGGGAGATACCCTTCAAAAATTTGGTGACTTCCTCATGATGAGGACAATCTTTTGTGTGATGGTCATTCACAAAAATCAGAAAAGGAAACTTCATCCTCCTTTTGGTTGGGTGTCAACATTTTTTTAGTCTCTTACAGGTCAAAATATTTCTTGGATTTAACCTTGTTTTTCTTCTTACCTCTAGGATACTGAGATGAAGTGGAGTGAGTTGCATTCACCTTGGAGGTTTGTGTCGGAGAGGGAGTAGTTTTTGTGTTGGTAAAGAAACCCACCATGCCATTGGCATGGGATTTTGGAATAGGTCTTCATGGATCATTAAACAAGCAAGGATCATGAGGGATAATATCATGAAGTGCGTCGGACCAGGAATATACTAAGTCCAAATATTGATCACAACTGATCTCTTGCTCCTTAGTAACAACACATCCCATGGTGACATATCTAACAATGGGTGGAAAAAGTGACTTGGTAAACCAATCTGCCAAGAGTTGGTCCAAAATTTCATATTTAATCAATCCTCGTCGTTGCCTCGATTCATGAATACGATCAGATTTATGAGTGGAGGTGGATTTCCTAAGAGAATTTAAAATCTTTTTACCAGTTTCATATCGAATCAATAGTTGGAAATGTGTCAAAAAAAACATAGATAACGATTTGAAGTCACTAAAGGAATTTCGTGGTATCTCTATATACCATTCAGTTTATGAGCCTGCAAGACTTCTCTAGCAAAATCTTAGTCGAATGGAATCATCCATCAAGGAGTTAGAAGAACACCATAAATGGAAAGTCATTACATGGTTAATAGGGTCTTCTCTAGGTTTCCTGTCGAATTTTGGGATATCAGAAGGTAGTTTGGAAGGGATGGGTGGCCAGAAAGAAGAATGACATATAGGATCATTGGTGAAATGCGACAAATCTTGAATATCTAACATATCCAAGAACATAATTTGTCGGTTGACCTATGGATACTAGTAGTAATCATGTGGCATATGAACACCAATAGGACCATATACATGTTGCATATGCATGTCAAAACCATATGGTCCTCCCATGTACCGCACTTGACCTGATGATCCCCCTATGTATTTTGGTGGACCTAAGGGTCACCCCATGTATTTTGGTTGACTCAATGGAACTCCCATGTACCTTGGTTAACCTGATGGTCACCCGATATACCGCAGTTGACCTTATGGGCATCCCATATACTGTGTTTGAGGGAGTTGTTGTGTTAGAATCATGGGATTCACAAATTGATTCGAAAAAGTTCATTGTCGAAGAATTTCCATAAGATCATATTGACCCCATAAACGATTTGAAACTCCTGGATATGGTTGTCCAGGATACATGCCTGTAGTAGTAGGAATGAAAGCACCTATAGGAGAGGCCTTCCCCTAGGATTTTTGTTGTTTCCCCCACATAGTTTTTTTCCCTATAGTTGAGGGTTTTCCCCTAGCAAAAATGTTCCCTCCAGCTAAATTTTTCCCCCCAGCTAAAGGTTTCCCCCCAACTTAAGGTTTCCACCCAACTAAAGGTTGGCCTCTCATTCAATATTTACCTCCAATGAAGGGAATACAATAACTCCCCATTTTTAAAGTTAGAGATGGAGGTTGAGTATCTTGTGTAATCTTGGTTCTGTGAAAGAATTTGTTGTTGGCCATCTGACTAATGGGACGACCAAGTAAAGCACTTGGTGTATGCATATGTGGGACTAGCGAAGAAGGAATATTACTAGACCCATGTGCGAAGAGGGATGTATTCGCAAGTGGTTTTGTTGGAGTTACCTAGGTCAAAAGTGTTCCTAGTAAAGAAGAAGAACAATAGTAGCAGTCCGCGCTCTTGCAGGATCAAATACAAGAGTTGTGGATATAGGAGGTGAAAATCCCATTGCCTCAGTTATTTCAAATGTCAGCGCGTTCATGCCAAACAATTTCCTAGTGGCTAAACTAGTCGATAAATGGTAAGAAGAATAAGCATCAAGAAATCTCGTGGAAATTAGTTCGATGAGTATTTGGCCAAGTGCATCAGTTAAAGGGGGATTTTCATAAGGTACAACACCTTCTACGAACGTTGTGGCTGGTTCTTCTTTGTGTTGGTCACTTTCAGGAGCTGCACTCTCGAACTCAGAAGTCATTTCTTTGCCAATAATTCCTTTGTTAGATGGATTGTGTTTAAATTCAGGATCTAAACCTTACATTCGACAAGCTCTTTGAAGCCCTTGATCGACCATGGTGAAAATTTAATGATTCCTAAGGCCAACTTTGAACACTGAAAGAACACATCTCTAAAAAATACCTATAGGTAATCAACCAAATAAATAGTAGGTAAAAGGATATTCCGAAGATGATATTTCAAGCTGTCAATGAAGACATGAGAAGTAGTTACCCCAACCTCCATGTAATAGCCCTTATTGGTGCAAAAAACCCTCTCTTTGCAGGAACATCCTCCAAGGGTACTGAAATTGGGATACAAAGTATTCCCTAGGTACCATGGGAAACCTCCCATAGTCACCTCTGTAGATAATTAGGAGAGGTTACCAACTTCCAGTCAACCTCCGGAGGGGTATAGTCGACAGTCAGGACCGAACATATGGGTAGAATAACAAATCCAGAATCTCTTCCAGGGGACTAAAGACAAGTGGACCAGTAATATCTCTCGATACCTTAAACTGATTCAATATTCACAAAGCACTGAGACCAAATGGAACAGTAACACTCAAGAAAAACCCTAATATATGCTCTTTCTACTACGATTAGTCAAGATTTGTAGGGGTAATCCTAATTTCTCTTCTGGACGTGACCTCATGTTTATCCCCTGTGTTGGAGTGGGTTCTAGGCTATGCCTTTACAACAATGTGATTTTTTCACTCATTATTGTTCTACAATATTGTTTAGTAGCCTTGGATAATTAACTCACATTACCCTATTCCAAAGGCCCTATCCTTAGACTAATGTTGGTGCTCTATAAATAAAAAATGTCTAGTTGATTTTATTAGCATGTTGGTTGATTTCAATGGTCATTTTTACTCAAAAATGTCCACGGAGATGAAATTGATGATGTTGTGACTCGACTCCAAAGCCATGTAGAAAGAATGAAATGCAACAGATTTTGTTCAATGAATTCTATCTAAGGAAATGAGAAGAGATCTTTTCTTCTAAATATAAAAAAACGCTCAATATCTTGCAACTTTCAATTTTATTCTTAAATAGAGACAATAATTATGCCAACCTATTAAATAAATGTTTCCAAAATCCTAAAGCAAATGCAAGACTAGCTCTTTCAAAACATGTACCAAAACAAAACTTCTAATAATGCAAAAAAATTATTTTTGTTTGGTTATATATGAAATGAAATCACATCAAGTGCAAGTCATTTATACTTCCTTACTTTCAATTTATAATGAAATAATTCATTTCTAACACAAAGGAGCACGGAGAAAAAAAGAATCCAAACAAGAATGCACTCAAAAGTTTGATGAGATATGAAACAATCCAAGTGTGAGAAAAGCTTCAAAACTAGTTCAATCAAGGACTCAAATTTGTAAAAGAGAAAGGAAATCACTTTTTGAAAACCTCAAAAAATGAGTAGCAAGAATAAAAAATAAATACCAAGTTGTAGTAAGATTATATATCTTCTACAATTCAAAGGATCAAAATATTCCCAAAGAAAACAAAAAGGCTAAAAAATAATGCTAAGAGAAAGACTTGCAATCCCAAATCAATGAATACGACTTCAAAATAAATCAAGTGAGACACTGATAAAGTTTTGAAATCAAGATAAAAAAAAATTGAGAACCTTTGTGATGAGGATCAAACTGATGATAAGATATATTTTGACCAAATAATTAGGTTATCCCAAGGTAGTCATGCTCATTCCATAAGTTTGAAGGATTTTCAAACTCAAATGAGGAAAGAAAGGATGGTAATCACAATTCATTCAATCAAAGAAAGTTATAACCAATAACAAAATACTTTAAGGAAAGGATATGAATCAAGAAACTGAGAAAAAAGAGGCAAAACGAGCTTAAAACTGTTGATTATTTGGGTTGGTTGTCATTGATGTCAACCCTTGAAGAAAGTCTGGTAGCACAAAGGTTTAGGTAATGGACCCAAGTTTTTTTGATGTATAATGGTATGAGTTTTAATATATTTTAACACAAGACTATTTTATATGGATAGTGCATGTCATCCCATTTTCGGTGGTATGTGGAACGTCACATAACTCCTCACAGTTAGAGAGTTATGGCCATGTGAAGTTGCAGAACCCTCATGAGTCATCTAGAAGCCCCAAAAGTTCAAAGTGTAATGGTATGAGTTTTAATATATTTGAAGGTAATACTATTCTATATGGATAATACATGTCATTCCATTTCCATTGGTATGTGGAGCATCACATAACTCCTCACGGTTAGAGAGTTATGACCATGTGAACTTGGAGAACCCTCATGAGTCATCTAGGAGCCCCGAAAGGTCAAAGTAGTCAAAGTGGTTGCAAAGAAGAAATTTTTTAAATAATAAAGTGAAGTGATGAGTGTACTATAAGTCAAAGTGGATACAAAAGAAATTATTGAAATAATAAAGTTAATTAAAAAATTACTAAGTGGACAAGTGGTTAGCCCTAAAATAAGGAAAGTGGTTTAAGAGAATTTAGGAGGTAAATAATAAAGTGAAGTGATGAGTGTACTATAAGTCAAAGTGGATAAAAAATAAATTATTTAAATAATAAAGTTAATGGATAAATTCCTAAGTGGACAAGTGGTTAGAAGTGGGTTAACCTTAAAATAAGGAAAGTGGGTTAAGATGGTTAAAAGGAAACCCCTTGATGAAGCTACATGAAAGTATAAATAAGAGGCAAGGCTCTCTCATTTTAATCACACAAGGGAATATTGAATATCTACAAGTGACTGAGGTAACTAGAGGATATCTAAGCCGAATTTGAGAGGGAAGGTGAAGTAAAGAAGGACGAAATTCAAGGGAGGATAAATTCTTTTGATGATGCTTTCTAAGGTATCTTATTTACATGTCATCTCACCATTTTTGCAATAATTTTTTTATAGAATTATTCAGACTGTGAAATTGGGAGGCCGTTGAAGAAACATATCCAAGTAGTTGTGATAAAAATTTCATCTTGTGGGTCATTCTATTTTTGGATTTACACTTCGTGGAAAGTAGGGTGTGTGGCTAGTCGTGAAACTAGTCTAAAACAAGTGTTTTGGGTCAAAACATCATAACTTCTTCATAACATATCCAAATTCAATAAGAACAAATGTATTGATTAGAGTACAGTCTATAGTATTCTTTGTACCATTTTCAGATCCATAGAACAAAAATTCTGTGCGGGGCACACTCTACAAGTTCACTCTCTAGAATAAGACAAAATTCAACAAGGCAAACCATTTTTGCTATAACTCCTTTTCTGAGAGGTTCCAAGTAATGAAATCTGGACGAATTGCATAAAAGACACCGAAGAAAATTTTGTACCATTTTTTGATCTATATTCATTACAAGTACATAGTTATTATTATTTCAAGTTAGGGTTGTTGACTAATCCAAAATTAGTCATGTGAGACTAAAGTAAAGTTTGATGAAAATGGTAGTCTCTTGTTGTTAAAATTAAGGAAGGTTTGTAGGTATGTGATCATATACACCAGGTCTATTACAGAGTTACAAATCAGATATTGATGATGAAATTGATGAGGGATTTTGGTTGAGGTATGTTATAGATAGAGGTTGTATAACAGTGAGGTTGTGGCACATGGTTTGATGTAATGGTTTATGGTATTTGGTTATGGATAGTGTGATGTATTGCTAGAGAAATTTGGATGGTTATATTGGTATATATATTTGGTATATGGTTGAGGTTACATGAGCCGGTGTATAGTTGATTATGTTAGTACATCTTGATGAGTCATAGTTTATGTGTATTTGATGCATGATTGGTACATATTTGGTGCTTGGTTGATGCACTCGTTGATGGTACATATTGAGGTACAGGTTGGTGCATGGTTGATGCACTTGTTTATTGTATGGGATGATTACAGGTTGTTTGATGCAGGTTGGTGCATGGTTGATGCACTTGTTTATGGTACATGTTGATTACAGGTTGATTGGTACAGGTTTAGAATAGTATATCTCACAATGGTATTGTTACAATGGTTCCATCATTTTACTTTTATTTTAGTGTGGTTGGATGGGGCAAGGATAGGTGGTTGTATCCACCTTCCCGTTGTAGCCAAAGAACATAGGGGGTTTTAGCCTCCTTCTGGTTGTAGCCAGAGAATTGGGGAGTTGGAGCTTTTGTTAGGTTGTAGCCTTAGAAACTAGGGGTTTGGAGCCTCCTTCTAGTTGCAGCTGGAAAACAAAGGAAGTTGGTGCTTCCAATGAATGTAATTCTTAAAGACATATAAGAAAAAGAATTTTGTGGTTTTGTCACGCTTTGGGTTTCCACGTAAAAACACTGGTGTATTGTCTATGTGTATGATTTCTCATTTGTTCATTGTTTATTTACTCTGCAATTATTGGATGATAATTCTGCATTGATATAACACTTGCATTATATGATTAAAAATGATTAAATTGTTCTATTATCGATTCACCCCCCCTCTCAATAATCCAACAATTGGTATCAGAGTCGATTCCTTCACGAAATAGTTTAACCATTGGAAGGAGATCATGGATTATTTTGAGAATGAAGTACCACTGTTCAATGGTTAGAATGGTTTAAAGTATGAGATATGGAGTGGAAGGACAAAAGTGTTTTTACAGAGACAGGGGTATTATATTTGGCTATCAGTCGTTATAGGATATGATGGTTGAAAAAGGGAAAATACTACAACCAAGAAGGAATTGAAGAAGAATAACAAAATAACAATGCATTTCATCTGGGAAGGATTACCTAATTCTGTAAGAGAAAAAGTCGGTAAATGTTCATCAACAAAAGAACTTTGGGATAAGTTACATGATATATATTATTCACCCATCGCAGATTTAGAAAATTCCAAAGAAGATGTAGGTACATATCAAGAAGAAATATGTTCACCATGTTAAACAGATTCAGAAGATGAAGAGTACATAATCATGAGAGGTATGTTGTTTTGCTTTAATTGTGAAAAATGCGTATATCTTGAAATAGAATGTCATGAAGGAAATGAGACAAAAAAACTAATTGAAAAGGAAGACAATTATGAAGCAGAATTGATTAGTGCTTTAGATGAACTAAGAGAAGAAAAAAATTCACTCAAGAAAGAATTGATGAAACAAAAGGAAAGTGTTCACATTTTTGAAGAAGCCCAACAAGTCATCGATAACTTAAGAACTCAGCTAGAAGAAGATAGAAATATCGAAGAAAATATTGAATATCAAAACAACATTTGGAAGCCAACATAGCAGCATAGAAGGAAGAAGCAGAAATGAGAGAGAAGATATTGACAGATCATCTTAAGGAAATAACTAATGATCTAAACTAACTTGAGGAAGAGTTTGGTTAAGAAGAGAAAAGACTTGAAGAAGAAATAATCACATTAAAAATTCAGCTTGAAGAAGCGAAAAGAACAGAAGAAGTCATGAAGTCTCAGATAATGAAGAACAGAGAAGAGGTTGAGAATCTTGAAGAAGAAGTTGTCACATTGAGAAGTAAAATCGTTAAGCTCAAAAAGAACGTTGAAGAGACAAAAACATCCACATCAGTTCTAGAGAATGAAGAGAAGCACTCTATGTTGCTAAAAAAGAAGAATGAAGAAAATATAAAGAGTTATGCAGAAGTACTCAAAGGAAAGAATCATGGTCAACCATAATCTAAGAAAACTATTAAAGATACATATTTAAGAAGACCATCCATACTCAAGCCACAAAGAAGCTTCAATCATGATCATGATCAATCAAGGGAGAAATTCATAAGGACTACACCACAAAGAATATCATTCACTCCCAGGTATGCAAATTTATTTTACAGTCATTGTTTTTATTGTACTAATTTTGGACATAAGGTTGCAGATTGCAGGGATTATAAAAGAAATTTTCAAGCAATAAGTGTCTATGTGGCCTCATGTAACATTGAATGTTACAAATGTCATAACTATGGACAAATAGCTAGTGATTGTAGAAGAATGATCGATACTTCCATGAAAGAGAACATTGATATCAAATATAAGAAAGTATTGATAAGAAAACACAAAGAATAGGTGAACAAAGACCAGGTTCGAGATATCACAATATTGGAAATAAAACGAGATGAAGAAAATTCTACAAAGAAAGATGTCAGATACAAAAAGGGTTGGAAAATAACTGAAAGAAAACAAGGACAGGTAAATAAGGAACAAGTTCAAGAGATTGTACTTTCAGGAATTGTATCCACAGAAAAAACGAAATAAGTCAGAGCTCAGAGAGATGATGAATCTACCAATGAAGATGATGATGAATACACATCAGAGAAGGAATTGTTCTGAGCCATCAAACTTAGAGACTCCTAGATAATATGAATAATAGACAGGGGGATTCTATGTGATAGCTGAGACAAACCAGAGAACCATCCTTCGAGGATCTTGCATAATTTGAGTAGACAGATTCGATGCATTCAGTTAGCAGAAGTACAATATGATAGATTAATCAGTTGTAGTAGTACTTCATGATAGTACAGTGACATATGAGTCAAAATTATGGACAATTGTGTAGAAAAGTCTTGAACAATATGGACAAATATGGATGTGAAATCATCTTTTTGAATGGGGAACTTGAAGAATAAATCTACATTGAACAATTGGTTCCTAGAGCATGGTACTCTAGACCGGATAAATATCTACAACAGGAAGGGTTCAAAAAAGGAAGTGCACACAACAACCTCTACATGGAGCCAGATATTTGCAAAGGATATGCAGAATGAATTTGAAATGTCATTACTTGGAGAACTATCCTTCTTTCTGGGTCTTCAGATACATCAAATAAACCAAGGAATTTTTATTTCTCAAACTAAGAATATCATAGAAATGATAAAGAGGTTCGGAACGGAATATTGAAAACCAATTACCACTCCTATGCAAACCAGTTGCAAGTTGAACAAAGATGATGATTCAATGTCTATAGACGAGAGACAATACAGGTCAATGATTGGTAGCTTACTATATGTGACAACATCCAGACCAGATGTAATGCAGGAAGTTGGACAGGTAGCACAATTTAAAGAAACACTAAATGAATCACATGTATTAGTAGTGAAGAGGATTTTCAGATATCTCAAACGAACATAAGAGTTTGGATTATGGTATCCAAAAGGAAAGGATATATCACTTATTGCCTACAAAGATGTAGATTGGGAAGGTTTCATTGATGATCGATGAAGCACCAGTGGAGCAACGTTCTACTTGGGTGAGTGTTTAGTATCTTGGCTAAGCAAGAAAAAATCATCAGTATCTTTATCTACAACCTAAGCATAGTATATTGTAGTAGCAGGATTTTGTACTCGAGTTCTATGGATGAAACAAACTTTGACAGATATATAGGTTGAGTATGATGAGCCCATTCCAATCTATTATGATAATATAGGTGCCATCAGTATCTCAAAGAACCCGGTGATGCACTCCAAGACAAAGAACATTCCAATAAAGTATCACTTTCTATGAGAATAGGTTGCAAAGAAGAACATCAGAGTTGAATATGTGGGAACAAAAGAACAATTGGAAGACATCTATACAAAACCGCTTCCAAGGTAATGCTTTGAGTATTTTTGCCAAAGACTCGGAGTAATTTCTACTCCAAAATGACTTCTTTTGAATGCTTATCTTATATGTCTTAGATTTACACGATGAAGAACCATAAAGAGGACAGTCCAGGTTGGGGGATCAGTTTCAACAAGAGTTCAGTCAGGGGGAGTATCCCCAAGGACAGTTCAGTTATGGGGAGCAGCCCCGGATGGAAAGATACGTTTTCCATTGATGACAAAGGGGGAGAGATTTATTAGATGCAAAGGTAAATGCTTGGAGAAAGACCACAAAGACATGGTTCCAGGGGGAGCAGTGGTCATAGGGGGATCATGAGTGATATGAATTCAATATTTTATGATTGTTTCCATCAATGCCAAAAGGGGATATTTTTAATTATTTGGGTTGGTTGTCATTGATTTCAATCCTTGAAGAAATTCCGGTAGAGAATTCTGGTAGAACAAAGGTTTGGGTAATGGACACAAGTTTTTTTGATGTATAATGGTATGATTTTTAATATATTTTAAGGTAATACTATTTTATATGGATAGTGCATGTCATCCCATTTCCGGTGGTATGTGGAACATTACATAACTCCTCACGATTAGAGAGTTATGGCCATGTGAAGTTGGAGAACCCTCACGAGTCATGTAGAAGCCCCAAAAGGTCAAAGTGTAATGGTATGAGTTTTAATATATTTTAAGGTAATACTATTCTATATGGATAGTACAATTCATGCCATTTCCATTGGTATGTGAAGCATCACATAATTCCTAACGGTTAGAGATATATGGCCATGTGAAGTTGGAGAACCCTCATGAGTCATCTAGAAGCCCCAAAAGGTCAAAGTAGTCAAAGTGGTTGCAAAGAAGAAATTATTTAAATAATAAAGTGAAGTGATGCGTGTACTATAAGTCAAAGTGGATACAAAAGAAATTTTTTGAATAATAAAGTTAATTAAAAAATTACTAAGTGGACAAGTGGTTAGAAGTGGGTTAACCCTAAAATAACAAAAGTGGTTTAAGATATTTTAGAAGGTAAATAATAAAGTGAAGTGATGAGTGTACTATAATTCAAAGTGGATACAAAAGAAACTATTTAAATAATAAATCTAATGGAGAAATTACTAAGTGATCAAGTGGTTAGAAGTGGGTTAACCCTAAAATAAGGAAAGTGGGTTAAAATGGTTAAAAGGTAACCCCTTGAGGAAGCTACATGAAAGTATAAATAGAGGAAAGGCTTTCTCATTTTAATAAAACTTGAGCATATTGAATATATACAAGTGACTGAGGTAACCAAAGGATAAGACAAATTTCAGAGGGAAGGTGAAGTAAGGAAGGCCGAAATTCAAGGGAGGATAAATTCTTTTGATGATGCTTTCTAAGGTATGTTATTTAAAGGCCATCTCATCATTTTCGCAATAAATTTGTTTCTATAATGACTCAGAATGTGACATTGGGATTTCGTTGAGGAAACATATCCAAGTAGTTGTGATAAAAATTTCAGCTTGTGGTTCATTGTATTTTTGGAGTTACACTCCGTGGAAAATAGGGTGTGTGGCTGGTCTTGAAACTAGTCTAAAGCAGGTGTTACGGGTAAAAACGTCATAACTTATTCATAACAGATACAAATTCAGTAAGACCAATTTTATTGTTTAGAGTACATTCTTTAGTATTATACGTACCATTTTCATACCCATACAACAAATATTTTGTGCGGGGCACTCTCTACAAGTTCGCTCTATATAATAAGCCATAATTCAACAAGGTATGCCATTTTTTCTATAAATCCTTTTCTGATATGTTCCAAGTAGTGAAACCTAGAGGAATTGCATAAAATACACTAAAGAACATTATGTAACATTTTTAGATATTTATTCATTACAGGTACATAGTTATGATTATTTCAAGTTAGGGTTGTTAACTAATCCAAAATTAGTCATGTGAGACTAAAGTAAAGTTTGATGAAAATGTTAGTCTCTTGTTCTTAAAGTTAAGGAAGGTTTGTAGGTATGTGATCATATACACCAGGTCTATTCCAGAGTTACAAATCAGATTTGGATGATGAAATTGATGAGGGATTTTGGTTGAGGTATGTTACAGATAGATATTGTATAACAATGAGGTTGTGGCACATGGTTTGATGTAATGGTTTTTGGTATTTGGTTATGGATAGTGTGATGTGTTGCTAGAGAAATTTTGATGGTTATATTGGTATATGGTTGAGGTACATGTTTGATACATGGTTGCGAGAAGTAGTTGATGAGTTGGCACACACATGAGGTGTATAGTTGATGATGTTGGTACATCTTGATGAGTCATAGTTTATGTGTATTTGATGCATGATTGGTACATATTTGGTGAATGGTTGATACAATCGTTGATGGTATGGGTTGAGGTATAAGTTGGTGCATGGTTGATGCACCTGTTTATGGTACAGGTTGATTGGTATAGGTTTACAACATTATATCTCACAGTGATAGTGTGACACTGGTTCCATCATTCTACCTTTATTTCAGGTCGTTTGGACAGGGAAAGAACAAGTGGTTGTAGCCACGTTCCGGTTGTAGCCGGAGAACATAGGGGGTTGTAGCCTCCTTCTGGTTGTAGCCAGAGAATTGGGGAGTTGGAGCTTCCCTCAGGTTGTAGCCTGAGAAACTAGGGGGTTGGAGCCTCCTTCTAGTTGCAGATGGAAAACAAAGGAAGTTGGTGCTTCCAATGAATTTAATTCTTAAGTAAATATAAGAACAATCATTCTGTGGTTTTATTCCGCTTTCGGTTTCCACATAAAACCACTGGTGTACTATGTTTGTGTATGATTTCTCATTTGTTCATTATTTATTTACTCTGCAATTATTGGATGATAATGATACATTGATATAACACTTGCATTATATGTTTAAAAATGATTAAATTTCTCTATTACTGATTAACCCCCCGTCTCAGTAATCCAAAAAAAACTTACCCAGAAAGGAGATCAATGTTCTTGTAATAAGGTAGACAGGGCATTGAATAGAGGTCAACGCTCCTCAAAACATTGACAAGGATCATTGATAAGGGTTTTCAATTCTTTGCAAGCCACTATAAAGCAGTGTTGAAGCATGTAAATGGTTGAAAAATCACACACGTTTTCCCATATTCAAATGGAATCAGGTGTTTGACTCAATGAACTTCCCAATTGTGATGAGGGAAGGGAAGAAATGAAAATGAATCTAATGAAACAAGATCAATTAACAATAAAGATTCAAAACACTAGAAGAAACCAAGGAAAGACTAATAAAATATCTCCCAAGTGGAGTCGCCAATTTTCTGTTGTGGTAAAGTTTCATCTGTGGATAGGTGAAACCCCACTTGGACTAAGACCCCTTCTTTGATCCAAGGCATAAGGAAAACAAATGGTAACTAATTTCCCTTTCAACTTATTTCAACAAATATAATAAGAAGTAAGAGATATATGACTCACCTTTTCAGGATGGTTGTCCTCGTTGCTCCATCCTTTGACCTTGTTGACCAAGGTCCTAGGTGAAAGATAGAGCCTCCAATTAAAAAGAGGAATCTCCTTTCTTCTAATCTATAATGTTAGGTGACAATATATATATCTATGATTAATCTCACAAAAATAGACATGCATGAGCCAATGAAACAAAACATGAAGGGAATAGGCCAAATTATCTATTAATGGAAAACAATAATGAAGCACTTACAATCAAATTTGATGTTGTAGCAACTCCTCCAAAGATCTCGTACCATCCCTCTCTTGAATGATTCAATATCAAAAGTATGATTCTCTCATGGATTATCCCCCCTTTTCACCTTGTAATGCACTCATTATATAGGAGTTAGAGGCTTAACCATCATGGAGTATTTTGGGAAACGATTGAGGATTTAGCTCCATCAGTTGGGATTGAGTTTACCTAAGATGGAATTATGAGATATGACTTGAATCCTTGACCTCATCTTCTCATAAATAACCCATAAAATAAGGTGGGTTAACCATAACTCCCTCTAACCACTTCATCGCTCCCCTAACACCGATCACAGGGCATTCACAACACTTTGTATATATGGGAAGGGGAGCATTGAAAAGAGTTCAAAACTCCCTATACATGGGAAGGGGAGAGTTGACCTTCAAAAATGGTCAAAATATCAAGGTAAAAGGAATTATTTCAAACTTCTCATGAATACTTTTTCTCCTGCACAATGACTAGGGATTATGACAAATGTTCTTCCATGGTGTCAAATTTGTGACACTTAATAAAGTGCATGTGACACTTAGTAAGGTGCATGAATCACTTGATAAAGTGAATCTGACACTTAATAAGGTTCATACGACACTTATGACACTTAAGTGTGACATTTAGGTGTGTAACATAGGGATGGAGAGAGAGAGAGAGAGAGAGAGAGAGAGAGAGAGAGAGAGAGAATTTGGGAGGGAGAGAGAGATGGGGAGAGACAAAGAGAGTAGGGTGATATAGAGTGAGGGTTAGAGAGATGGGGAGAGACAAAGAGAGTAGGGTGATATAGAGTGAGGGTTAGAGAGATGGGGAGAGAGAAAGAGAGGAGGGTGATATAGAGTGAGGGGGAGAGGGGTATATGTAAGAG
>ML776777.1:2028403-2039677 GCA_009831015.1 Picea engelmannii
GAGAGAGAGAGAGAGAGAGAGAGAGAGAGATTGTTGGAACCCAACATTTTAGGTTCGGTTTTACACACACGCACAAATGAAGTTATGCACACTCATTCGACAATTTTGTGTGTGCCTAAGAAAATGCACAAGGAATGATAATGAGTGCATCCCAGATCGAGTTTTGATAGTGTGCAATATTCCTAAAACATTATTTAACTCACATCTCTCCTAGTTTCAATGTGCACTAGAAATCGAGAAGACATGTGTCGAAATAAAGAAAAGAATCATCGGTAAATCCTCTCAAATGATTGCTGCCAAAAACTCAAGGGATTGTGGAGATAAGAAAAGATGATCTAGTAGGGTAGTTAATATTTCTATGATTCCTTAAGGTTACATGGACTACAGGTAGGTGCCAGAAGTGTGCAAGGATTTTTTGTCAGTCGAGCAAGTAGAGAAGATAAGAAAGAGATAACATTCTCGAGTAGAGAAAGATATAAAAGGAAGTAATGTTATCAGAAATGGGGATATATAGATGTTGAGGAGAAGAGATTCATTGAGTCCTTAGTATCGATCTTTCTCTCAGCTTGTTGTAATATTGTAATATGTGCATATTCAACATCTTCTAAATTGTACATTTTTTACAGAATGGCACCTTGTGCCCAATATAAAAAATGGTAGTCATTGGTCACTCATTGACCACTACAACCCTCACCACCCTCATGAGCATCCTAGAAATTCATCTTTCTTCTTTTTCTCGAAGAATCACCTTGAGTGGTTTTGGGCCTGTGAATGTTTCATCGTTCCAAAGATTGCACAAAGAAAAAATGTTGTTGTAATTTTTTTTTTCCACAATGAATTAAAATAATTACACAATTATACTTTGGAATTCAGTATAAGATAACTCACTATAGATGGTACTGGAAATCGTGAGGGTGTTACCCTCCTCCGAGACCTTAATCTCTCAATGATGCCACCCTCTGTCAGTTACAAGTATAAAATCATGAAATATAAAAAAATATGCATAACATCAATTCCATTAATGATACATAAAAATTAATCATCGACACTATCTCACTGTGAATATCTCAGGTCTCTATGGAGAGTCACTAATAGGTTGAGTGATCGGTTGTACAACCTACTCCGAGGAAACATATACAGTGGTAGCCTTGGTGGATTATGCAAATATAAATGGTGGTGGGGGTGGGTGGCATACAGGTGCATCCACTATGGATGGATGCGATGAAAGAGGTTGTGCGGATGGGTGAACTATGGGTGCATCCACTGAGGATGCATGGAATAAGAAATATGTTGGGGGTGGGTGGAGATGTACCCCCATGGATTGTAAAAGTGATGGAATAACCCTTGGCCTGGATTAAGGTAACTCAAAAGTTATGGGAAGGTTTCCAAGGAGAGGACTAGTACTAAAACTATCAAAAGTATCAGTAGTCTGCATACATATTAATAATATTGAACTATTAGTAAAAAATAGTAAAATTCAACAACATAAATACAAACATTTTTATGTTTAAATGATATCTAACTCTAAACAAGATACATCTGATGTAGGTGACTTGTCTATCCAAGATGGACACTGCTTGAAATCGATTGGTCCCACAACTTGTAGAAACACAAGAACATTAAACATTTGAGGATGTCATAAAATAAGGAAATCACTATGGTGAATTTATCAAATGTGACACATACCAGTGTATGGGGTAGACTGATTGATCAAGATACCTTTACTGCTACATCAGTGGTGGAGACAAACACTGATGCATCTATGGGCGTAGAGGCTCTGCTATACATGTGTAGCAACTACAAAACAACGTATAATAAAATATCAATATAAATACAAAAAATACTATATAAATATATAACGATGAAGAACATAGACATGGTTAAGATACTAACCTCTACCATGAATATCTATTGCCAAATAGCATCAATAGGCCCATAGCAAGTCTTGTTGTAACTCAAGAAATTGTGAGGTTCACATGGACGAATGTTATGTCTGTGTTCCCTATTTGCATTACACTCTGTTGTACGGGGTGAAGCTCTGACCCCTCTATCAATGTCACTAGAAAGCACCTCCTCCCGAGATAGTGCAAAAAAGATACCATGTTTCACTGGGATCCAATTCAATGATGATGTAGCTACATGTACTTGTTGCAAGGTCACTACAACAGGAGGATGTTGGGAAGGGGGCTAGGCCTTCACCTGGGGGGACAAGGACCTAAAATGGGATCATTCATAGCATTCTCTTGGTCCTATTAAGACTTGCAACCCATCCCTTAGATCTCACCAATGTCGAAGTAGTTGACATGGTGACCCATAATAAATTTTGGCCATAATTTTCTCAAAAAACATAAAGGAACCTCCTTGTTATTGCACGAAGGTTTATCAAATACCATGTACCGCCTATCCATCAATTTTTGACTAATTTGTGGGTAGATTCACCACTAAATGCAAGTATATTTCTTTTTTATAGGTGGTTATTTTCTAGTTCATGGATCAACAAAAAGATACATTAGTTGTTGTTTTGAGATACCCAAGTCTCTAACTTGGTTTCTATCCAGTCCAATGTGGTAAAACTCATACATTCTAGCCCTATATTAAGAAATAGAAGTTAATTAACCTTGGTAAATTACAATTGATCTCACAATGACATCCAATGAAGTAGCCAAGTAATATCTACTGGGTTCTCTCATTCCCCTTAATTCATTTACCAATGTTCTAAATGTGGCCAACCCCTCATCAATTTGAGTGTCTATGTTGGGTGATTGTGGTGGGTTGGGATTTTGCTCACCTTGGTCTTCTTGTGGGTGGTTTACATTGTCTATGGGTTCCATTTTATAATATATGTTGTAATTTAATAAGGCATGGAATGTAAATTAGGTCGATTTTTTAATTAATATATATATATATATATATATATATATATAACATCAATACATATTTTAAGAAATAAAAAAAATAAAATAAAATAATCACATTTCTTGTAAATTCTCTACCAATTATTTTTAAAGGGGAAATGTTAAGCAATGTAATAGGTGACGCTCTCTAAATTTTATATATGATATTTCTTTATAAGATTACAAATTTATATAACTTACATTCTTTTAGAATATATTAAATTAATTGAATAAAACTTAAAATTACTAAATTTTGAGGAAAATAAGAGAAATATTTAACATACCTGGCTTGAGTGAGACACAGTGGTGAGATCGTTACTCTGATCCTCCTATATGTTTTTTCAATGAATGTAAAAATGTGAGCACAATGTGTGAAAATGGGTACAGATTGCGTTCAAGGCCCGTTAAAAATGGTATGACAGAGGAACATGCACTTGTGTTCCTAAGAACACACACACATTCCTTCCAAAAAGCTTGTGTGGAAAGATGATTGGAGGTTCGATCTTTTCCAAAAATATAGAATTAGGAACGTGTGCGCCTTCCTAAGATTGTGCACGTGTTCCTGCAAGTGTACATTCCTATTGACCCCCTCTCCACTTTTTCTTCCACCAATTTTGTGCACACACCCATAAATTATTAATATATATACAATATACAAACATTTATGTCCACAATTTTCCATTAGTATAACTTATAAACATTTTCATTATAACATTCACGTATTAATTAAAGGTTGAGTACAAAATTGAGTGAATTAAGGTGAGGAACCCTCAATATTTGAAATCTAATTTTGGATAAGAGAAAATAATCATCTGTGGTGAAGTGCAAAAGAAAAATATTCCCAATATAACTTTACTTGAGACATCGTCTTTATCGCATGAATCTGTGTTCAATGCACAAGTCACATGGATCCGAACATAATATTGATATTTTATACATCTATTAAATAAAACCACACACTCAAAATCATGAAATCCATAACATGGCTATTGAGAACACAATTCGGGTTTGCATGGAATCTTGACAATGGGTTAGATATCCACATGGGTTTTGTTTTCAGGAAATAATTCTAACTAGCACTTCTATTCTAGTGGTTTTTAATTTGGAGGATGGATTGAGATAACTCTTTGGTGGTAAAATAACAATAAAAATGTCAGTTTACTTATCTATTGCGTGCGTGAGCTCCAAGGTAACCCTAATTGTCTTCTCCCCTGCGGTCACCATGGATTCCCCTGGAGGGGGCTCTTGTGCCCCCCATTTGCATCTACCTCCGCCTCCACCCCTTAGAAGACATTGCAAAATTCACTTCCTTGGTCACATCCCTCCCTAAGAAATCGAAGTAGTCCTAATCAAGGTTTATCAATAAATCGAAATACATTCTCTCGGTGCTGGTCCAATCAGGTTCATGATCTCTAACTCTTTGTGTTTTTAGAGAATGGTATAATTGGACAATTTATGGGGATCTAGCCCTCACCCAGATCAGTTTCTATATGGATCGATATAAATTCAAAGTTTCTTTTGTTAGGTAGGATTTCCCACTCTTTCTGTGGTCGTGTTTTTTTTCTTTTCTCTTTGAGAATAAGGAAGATCATGAACTTATTTTCATAAGCGCGTTGTATTTCATGGGGGATCAAGGAATTTACCTAAACCATTGGATTCTTGAATTCAATCCAAAAAATGACATACCTTCGGTCGTTCAAGTATGGGTCCTCCTCCCTTTTCTGTCTCTGCATTGTTGGAATGATGATACTCTTTAATCTATTGGGAGTTTCTTGGCTAAATATATAGTTCATGCTAAACCAAGGGATAATATGTAGTCTTATGCCAGAATCTGTGTGGAGGTTGGCCTTGAAAAAATCCTTCCTGAAACTATCAAGCTAACCTTAGACAACTAGACCTACCTCAAAATAGTCGATTATGAGAAAATTCCATTCAAAAGAAGGATCTTCCATGAATATGGCCACTTTGCTAAGAGTTTCCAAAAATTCCCACCTAATCAGTCTGCAGGGGAAAAAATGAACACTAGAAGTGGCCAAAAAGGAAGAAGAAAAAACCTAAGTAATGCCCCCTGCCAAAAAAATCCCCTCCTCAAGAGGCAGCTCCCTCCAATCCAAAATGTCAAGAGGCACTATCCTCTTCCTCCATAGGAAAAAGTAGATATCACATCCCCACTCACAACCAGTATCAAATCCTATATGATATGGAATAAGATCCAACAGAAAACCCCAAATATAAGCACCAAGATTCAATAGGACATATTGGGGATCTCTAGTCTCCCCCAATAATTGAACAACCAATCCCCCAAAAGGAACTTGAAGATTGTGATATTGTTGAAATATCAGAGGAAGAGATGGATCCAAGTTCCACGATCCTGTATACCTCCAAAAAACTAAAAATAAAGTCAATCAAAGATGAGAAGCAGTTTCACATAAGGATCACATTGATTTGGGAAAAAAACCCATGTAGGATCCACTTTCAAAAAAGGAGTCGGGGCCCTCCAAAAATCAGAACAATTCATACCCCTCGAAGGGGGGAAACCCTAATTCATCCTCCAAATGATTAAGATTATGTCTTGGAATTGTAGGGGACTCAGAAGCGAAAATAATAAATCTTTTGTCAGAAGTTAGAAATAGGTAGAAAATCCTCAAGTTCTCCTACTCCAAGAAAAAAAAATAAGGACTCATATGTCCTTCAAGAATGTAAATTCATATGGAATTCTACTACATGGAGAAAATTCATCCCACTTGGCCCTTCTGGGGGGATTTGTACCCTTTGGAATCCACAATTCTTCAAAATGGAAAGCTGGGAATGCACAACCAATTTGCTTCTAGTCACTTTGGCTCATATTCCTTCAAGTAAGACCTATTCAATCCTTAATATATACAGGACTTTAGTTAACAGAGACAAAGCTATTTGTTGGAATTGTCTACTCTCCTTTCAAGGAGTAGTAGACTTTGTGCCACTCATTTTTGATGGAGACTTTAATACTACTCTTCATTCAGTTGAAAAAAGAGAGGGGACAATACTTTGTGATGCCACCAAGGAATATAAGGAGGATTTGTTGGTCAAGTTCAAGTTAATGGATATTAAACCTCCTCATGGTCTCTTTACTAGTTTCAATAAGAGGGAGGGCCCTGGTCACATTGTGACCAGGATCGATATGTTCCTCATTAGTAGAAATAACTTGGCAGAATCAATTTCCCCCCTGCCCTGGATCCTCCCTTGGGAGAGATTGGATCATCATCCTATTACCCTTTATCTCTCATCCCCAATACCCTTGGGTCCCATCCCCTTTTGGTTTAATCCTCATTGGGCCCAAGACCCTTATTCAAGTTGGTGTCGTCATCTTGGAATAGTTGGATTCTATGTTTCCCTATTTTCATTTGGGAACAAAAGCTGAAATCCACCAAAAAATTTATTAGGTAGTGGTTCAAGACTAAGGAGGTTAGTGAATTTTTTTTTTTCAAGACCTCATGGTTCGAATGGAGGAGATTCATATTAGAATGGAATCAACCTTGATCACTTCCTCTTTACTTATATAAAAGAAAACTAACTTTAAGAGGTATCAGAAAGTTTTAAAATTAAAGGAGGAGGATTGGAAACTAAAGTCATGTAGCCTTTCACTCTAGTCCAATGACCACAATACAAAATTTTCCCATTTCCAAGACAAGGCATGCATATGGAATAATAAAATCTCATATATCATGGGAGGGGATGACAACTTGATTTCAAGTCAGGATCAACTTAAACAAAGAGAAAATGAACCATGTGAAAAATTGTACTCATAAGATGGGAAGGGGAACATTGATTCCCAAGAGACTCTCCTTAGTCACATTCCCATCCTTATAAACAAAGTAGATAAGCAAGATCTCATCAAACATATAACAACAAACGAAATTTTGGGGGTGCTGAAGCAAATGAACCTGGATAAGGCCCTGAGACCAAGTGGATTTTCTCCCACTTCTACCTCCTTTGTTGGAATATAATAAAGTAGGATTTGACCCCTATGGTTAAATATGTGCAAAAATCAGAAAGAATGGGAGGTAATACCAATTCATATTTTTTATCCCTCGTACCCAAAGAATCAAATCCTTCCTCCATTGCCTGATTCCACCCAATATACCTCTGCAATGTGTCCTATAAAATTATATCCAAAATCATTGCCAACCTTTTTCTCAAACTCATCTCAAAAAGTCAAGGGGGATTTGTGGAAAAAAGGCAATATATTGCTAGTCCAAGAAGCCTTACACTCCAATAAAATCCAAGGAGAAAAAGGGATGGTAATAACTATGGATATGACTAATTCCTTTGACAGGGTTTGACAAATATTTTTGTTTATTGTTATATCTACGTTTGGGTTTGGAGCATACTTCCTAGCATGGATTTTGTCCTGCATTAGAAACCTTTGGATATCCCCTATTATAAAAGGGAGACCGACAACTTTATTTCGTCTTTCACAAGGTCTTAGATAGGGATGCCCATTATCCACCTTACTTTACACATTGATGGTAGAAGCTCTAAGAAGAATATTGGAGCAATCAAGAAGCAACAAAAGTATCCTCGAAATAAAAATCTCTATGAGGGAAAGAAGGATTCGTAGAAAGAAGGATTAACCATTCCCAATTTGTAGATGATACTATATTGCTTGGGAGTGGATTCTATGATTATTTCCAGATGATTTAAAGAGATTCTACACCAATTTAAGAAATCTTCGAGAGGTAAAATAAACATGAAAATATCCACATTTATGTATGTAACATTAACTCGAGAATAAATACAAGTATCGTCAATGTTCTTCAGTTCCCCCTTATTGGAGAAATGGTCCACTTTCAAGTATTTGGGTACTCCCATTTGTCTTCACTCGCTACCCAGCTCAGCTTGGACCCCTATTGTTGATAAAATAAAATATAAATTCATCTAGTGGGGCTCTCAATGGATAAAACTAGCTGGTAGGGTAGTTCTCAACAAAATAATTCTTTCTTCCCTCCCCATATTCCAATTCTCCTCTCTTTTGGCAATAGCCAACATTAAATCCAATATTTCTCAGTAGATAAGGAAATTCCTCTAGCAAGGAGGAAATACTAATACCAAATGAATCTATATGATAAAATTGAAAATGGGTGCTAAAACCCTTGGGGGCCGGGGCATTTTAGATCCATCTTTTTCTAATCTGGCATTGGGGGCCAAACTACTATGGATATTGGTTACTAGGAAGATTGAATGGTGGACGAAGGTTCTACTCTCTAAATATTTTTCTAGACATAGGCTTCAATGTTTGGATGAGGCCACATCTAGCCACACAAGCTCCCCAATTTGGAAAATTTTAAAGGCCTCCCTCTCGTTGTAACAAAGTAAATCTTACTGGATCCTAGGCAATGTCCATCTAATTTCTATTGGAAATGATAGAAAAATGGGTAATCCCCCCCTCCTCCAAAACCAAGATTTTCAATGTGCATCCTTTTCTCTCATGGATTTCAGATCATGGAATTAATTCCCTGTATAACCTTTCAAAATGACATTCCTCTGGATCATGGGCAAGTTGGCACCTCGATGATATTCCTACGCATCTTCATCAATCCTTACAAGATCGTTTTTAGCACCTCAAAGGTTGTGACCCCTCTCACCATGCTGACAAAGACTCCCATGGATGGGGGAGTGGTTCTTATTCATTTCTAGCATGCTATGAAGCCCTTCTGGGTCAATCTTTTCTTCCCCCAAAATCATCAACGTGGAAAATAATTTGAAATACAGAATGCCTTCCAAAGATCAACATATTTTACTGGACCCTCGTGCATGGGAAGACCCTAACAGGGGAAAATATGCAGAAAATAGCGTTCATAGGACCATTTAGATGTCCCCATCTACTGCGAGGATGAAAAAACTCTCTCACATATGTTTATGGAATGTTTCTTTTCCAAATTAGTACAAGTGTTGGTCTTACATCATGAACACTAGTTGATCAGTTGGCCCACCTCTCCCCCTCATCTCTTCAGGAGTTGACAAGATTCATACCATGGATCCTTATCTAGTAAGTAAACATTTAAAACCATGTTAATGGAAGTACCAAAGTTTACTATTTGGAAAATCTGGCTGGTGTGAAACCGAGCCCTATTCTCAAATTTCTCATCCTCTCTTGAACAAGTGACCAACATAGGTCTAGTCTTAATGATTGAACACTTCAATCAAAAGAAACTCAAGAATGATGTCAAGATCCAATTAAATTAGGAACAAGACAACTAGCTTCAAAGGTTTCTTCACTCTCATTCTCAACCAATATTTATCCTCCACTCATCTAGTCTGCAAAGCTCTGCACAATCTCAATGGAAGTTACATCTCTCAGCTTAGGAGTTTGATGCTTGGTTTAAGTCTCATAACATGCATATTCTATGTTTTGAAAGGGCCTCTAAGGGAAACCCTGGGGTGGGTGGGGTAATCCTTTCCCTAGGAGGACACACTAGTCTAAACTAATGGATCCTAGCCATAGCAATAAATAACCAAGAAGAAGCGTATGCGTTTTTTCAAAGATTGTTAATGGCCGGACAACACAATCCGGATTCCATCTCAATACTTGCAGATTCAAAAGGTGTAATACAACATTTGAGGAGCAATTCACTGGCAACAAATATGAAACTCTGAAACATATTTAAAAGCATTCAAAAACAACTGGAGGCTTTCCACTCTTTCTCTCCCCTTCATGTTCTTCATCAAAACAACTCCAAAGTAGAATTCCATGCCAATCAAGCCATCTGTGATCCAATGGGCACTCTCCGACTGAATGATATGGCTTCTATCCATCCCATTCCATGATGATGTGCATGTATCCCTTCTTAATCATTTTTTGGAGGTCCGTTTGGATCCACTAGCTACTATTTGGTCACAGAAATAGCCCCACCACCTCCAAGTTAGATGGTCTCCTTCGCTGGACATGTGAGTCCCCTGGTTTAAGTGTGTTGTGCTCCCAATGCCTCCCATGTGGATCACTTTCCATATTCTTCCCCCCTCATCCTTTGTCTTCCTGTAATGTTCTATCCTACGTGCTCTATTTCTTATCCCTTCCACCTTTTCTCTTCAGTTTTGTCTGGCTCGCCCTCTCCTTTACGACTCCCTTTGTCCCCAGTGCATCATTAGAGATCTTAGTTTCATCACCCATTCACCATTTTTGGATAGAGAAATTGCTGATGTATTGTCACAGAAAATAGGAGTTGGATCCTTTTCTGTATGTGACATATCTTTCAATATTCTTCTCAGCCACACAGCTTGACAAGAAGCTGAGGTAGCAGCGACATACTCTACCTCTGCAGAAGATATTGAAATAATTGGCTGCTTCTTTGATGCCCATGAGATTAGGTTCGTGCCCAGTTGAAAAACATGTCCAGATGTGCTTTTCCTGTCATCTAGGCTGCTTGCAAAATAACTGTCTGTATAACCAGAAAGTTGATTACTATCAGATTTAGTGTACCATAAGCCAAAATTGAGAGTTCCTGCTACATATCTCAGAATTCATTTCGCCATTTTCCAATGAGAATCTTTGGGGGATTCCATGAATCTGGAAACAAGGCTGGCTGCATACATAATGTCAGGCCTAGTTGCTGTAAGATACTACAAACTGCCTACTAAACTTTTGTACATCGTAGAGTCCACTGTAGGACCTTCATCATTCTTGCTCAATTTTGTGCCTAGTGGTATGGGGGTTTCTGCTGGATTGCATCCTTCCATGCGAAATCTTTTGAGGATGTCTGCTGCATACTTTTGCTGATAGACAAAAATGCCTTTGGCTGATTGATGAACCTCAATCCCTAAAAAATATTTCATTATGCCAATATCTGTCATCTCAAACTCAGATTGCATGGCATGTTTAAAATTTGTTAAGTCAAGATTTCCCGTATAGATCATGTCATCAACATATAAACATACAATCAAAATTTTACCGTGCTAATCTGTTTTGGTGTAAAGAGTTGGCTCATTTTGGCTTCTGTTGAAACCACTTTTGATCAGATAAGTGTCAATTCTGCTGTACCAAGCTCTTGGAGCTTGCTTTAAGCCATACAAGGCTTTCTTCAACTGATATACTTTGGCTGGGTGCTCTTGGACTTCAAATCCAGGTGGCTGATCGACATAAAATTCTTCTTCTAAGAAACCATTCAAGAATGCTGACTTGACATCCATCTGGTATACTTGCCACTTGTGTTGGGCTGCTATGGCCAATAGAGTCCTTACAGTGTCTAATCTTTCTACTAG
Organism: Picea engelmannii; assembly: GCA_009831015.1. Taxonomy (NCBI): domain Eukaryota; kingdom Viridiplantae; phylum Streptophyta; class Pinopsida; order Pinales; family Pinaceae; genus Picea; species Picea engelmannii. The sequence goes on from ML776777.1 coordinate 2,039,536, forward strand.
AGCAAAAGTTTCACCATAATCAGTACCAGGTTGTTGTGAGAATCCTTTGGCAACAAGTCTTGCCTTGTGTTTTTCGATCTTCCCTTTTTCATTGAGTTTAGTTTTGTAAACCCACTTGACACCAATACTCTTCTTGTGACTT
>ML776777.1:2040182-2078950 GCA_009831015.1 Picea engelmannii
TTGTTGTTTGCATGATAATGCCTTGTGATTTGCAGAAATTTGCAAATTATCTGGAGTTGTATTCTCCTCCTCCATCTGACCTGAGTGCTTTGATATATTTGCCACTCTGTTTTTCAGCTTCTGCCTTGAATTCTTTGAATTTTACAAAAGTTTCAGACTTGTGTCTGAGAAAATAGATCCATATTTTTCTGCTGAAATCATCAATAAATGTTAGAAAATAAAAGCTACCACCTATTGACTCTGTTTGCATTGGTCCACATAGGTCAGTGTGAACAAGTTCAAGATGATGTTTGGCTTGATTGGAAGACTGTGGAAAACTAGTTCTCTTATGTTTTCCAAGTATGAAAGACTCACATGGGGGAATTTTCTCTTTAAAGATAGGGAGACCTTTGACCATGGAGTTCTTCTGAAGAAGACTTAGAATCTGAAATGGTAGATTTCCAAATCTTGTATGCCAAACCATAGTTTCATTCAGGGTGGATGAACTTTGTGCATATGGTTGAGTCAGATTTGCAGTTCTGAGGGTAAGGGGAAACATCCTATTCAGAGTCATATGGATTTTAGAAATTAATTTTATGCTTGGGATTTTGTCATATATCTTACAGGATGCTCCCTCAAAAAGTACCTTATAGCCATGTTCAATGAGTTGTCCTACACTTAGCAAATTATGTTTCAGATCTGGAACATGATAGACATTATATATGTCTTTCTTTACATTCTGTTTAGTAAGAATAGGAACAGTTCCTTTTCCTTGAACTTTGACTAAGTAATCATTTCCAAGTGTAATATCAGATGAGATTGAAGAATCAATGCACGAAAGTAAATCTTTGTTACCTGTCATGTGATTGTTGCATCCACTGTCCAGCAACCAGAGATCTTTAGGTTGTTGTTCAGTCTTGTGGCACGAAAGAAACATACCTCCTGAGTTTTCTCCCATGTGATTTGACACATGTGCTCTGCCTGAGAGATGATATGCTTGCTTCTTCCTACATTCAGATTCATAGTGCCCATACTTTTTGCAGTAATAGCATTATATGATTGTTTTTTCATTTGATCTTCTCCCTCTGCCTCTTTGAGGCTGGAAATTCTGATGTTGATTTTGTTGCTGATGTCCTTGACCTTGGAAATTTTGATTCGAATATTGTTGTCTGTTACCTCCACTAGAGTGAGGGTTACTTTGATTTCTCCCTCTTCCTTGGTGACCTCTGCTTCTTCCTTTGACTCTCCCTTTTCTAAAGGAGAGTTGAGTTTTGAAAGCATTGGAGATTGACTCATCTGTGAGATGCAATCTGGTCTCATGTGTCACCAGAGAACCAATTAGTTCATCTATTGAAAAACTTGACAGATCCTTGGATTCAAGGATTGCTGTTACAACCATTTCGAATTTCTTTGGTAAACTTCTGAGGATTTTCTCAACAATGCGTTGATCAATGATGGTTTCACCAGTCAGTCTGATCTGGTTCACTATGCCCATGACTCTGGTCATGAACTGATCCACATTTTCGGACTCTGTCATCCTTAGAGTCTCGAATTGCATCCATAAGGTCTGCAGTTTAACTGTTTTGACCTTGTCATTTCCTTGGTAGGAATATTTAAGGATGTCCCAGGCCTGTTTTGAAGTACCAACACCTGTGATTTTTTAGAAAATCGAGTCATCCACAGAATTTTGAATCCAAAATTTAGCTTTATTTTCTCTGTTTCTCTGTGTTGCCTGAGCAATTTTCTGTTGATTTGTCATGGCAGACAGGTCTGCTGGATCTGGTTCCACATATCCATGATCCAATGGATCCCAGCACTCTTGTGCTTGCAAGAAAGATTTCATCCGAAGAGACCAGAACTCATAGTTCTTTCCAAGAAGAATCAGACCCTGAGTTGGTCCTAAATTGCTAGACGACGCCATATATATATATATATATATATATATATATATATATATATATATATATATATTTTAAAAAAGAGTGAACAAAAAAGAAACAAAATTCTTACTTACCTATCTCCTGCGTGTAATTTGCAGTGACTTTGGAACTCTGCGTTCAAGATTTCGCGAGTTTTTTTTGGCTTCACGATTCTGATGTCGGGACTTCGTTATATGAGTCCTCTGATCTCTTGTCTCGCCAACCTTCGATCGCCGAAACACCGATTTGCCGATGGCCGAAGAGAGCTTATCGGCCTTGAATTTGGCCTTAGTCACCATGCAATGTGACCACGCGCCTTGATGTTAAAGCGCTACGGGATTTTCCGATTCTCTGTCTTTCAAATTACCAAAATGAGAAATATGCCTTTGGACAATTCAACGGTCCAGATCTTCCTGTGATCTGACGGTCCAGATCCTATCGAGATTTTGCGATTCGTTATTTCGCGAGTTGAGAACTCTTGTCCCAGAGTTTTCGAAACCGCGAACTCCGAAATGCCGATTTGCCGAAATGGCGTTAACTTCAGTTAGCCCCTTAGGCTATACCTCTAGTCCATATGACCTCTCCTGATATGACCTCAGTCACTTTTGGGGTTTCGCGACTCAAACGCGCGACCACTTGGTCTCTCGACTCCAAAAAAGCCAATTTGCGAAATGCCGATGGCGCTTTTCTTTCGGGACTTTCCCCGAAGGCCTAGATTGTTGCCACGCGTCCCTTTACGATGGACGGTCCTCGTCGTTTCATGATTTCGCGACTTGCGACTCCAAATCCTCTAAAACTTGAAACCCTGGTAGCCGATATGCCGACGGTTTCCTCGTTGTTTGCCACTTGTCCTCTGAGATGGACGACTCACAATCCTCTCGGGATTTCGCGATACGTGATGTCGAGATTTCGTGATTTCGCATATCGGGGTTTTGGAGTGCAATCACCTTTGCACGTCCAACTCCCGATTCCCGATTTTGCGATCAGATCAGATCAACGGCTCACGATCTATCTCGATCCAACGGTCCAGAATAGCTCGTGATCTCGCGATTCGTGAATTCTCATGACAATATTCTGACCTTTTGACCTTGCGAGTCAACGAAATGCCGAGATATCGCCACGTGTCTCTTGATGGACGGTCCAGATGATGTCGTGATTTTGCGACTTCTCAAGACGAAATTTCTCCTGTGTGCTCCAGAGGATTAAACCTCGTGCACCTTCTCGCCGATCCAACTGTTGTCGGTCCTTTGCGCAAGATCTGACGACTGAAATTCTTTCTTTTTTTTCCTTTTCTTCACTCTCTTCGTCCCTTCTAAACTGGTTTCCTTCTCTGGATCCGTTCGCAGGATGAATCTTACGGCCTCAATGGCTATTTTTTTCACATGAGATGCGTTCTTTTCTCCTGTGGAATAAAGATTTGTGAATCTTTCAAAGATTTGAAAGAATTTCACGAGTTCTTTGTTCTCTGTTCCAATATTTGATAGATTAGAGAGAATTCCCGTAAATCTTTAAACGATTTTTCCTTCTACAGGAATCTTTAACGAATTTGAGCGAATTCTTCGAGTGCTTCAAATGTTCCTTTGTCCTACATCTCTTCTTCGTGAATCTTTGATGATTCTTGAAAAATTACAAGAATCTTTAAAGTTTCTTCTTCTGCACTCTCTTCTCAGTCTCCGCTTCCTCGACCTTTCGAGCATTGTACGCTCTGCGACCTCGCGTGAGATTCTTACGCTGATCTTTTGAGCGTATGACGGTCTTCTTCCTTATGGATTTTTCCTGCGAGAATCTTTCGAGAGTATAGCAGACAGCTCTCCAAGACTTCTGAAAAAGTTTGTGTCACGTGATCTCAAGATCCGTGAAGCTCTGTGCTGTGTTGAGGATCGTGTTTCTCTCCAGCCTATGTGAAGAGGCTTACTACTATAGCTCTGATACCATAATAAATTGTGAAGAAAGAAATGCAGAGAGAAAGAATAGAATAGAAAACAATATATTAGAATATATGAAGAAGAGTACAATGAGAAGAGTTAATGAAGAGTGTACTATGCAAAGGGAAATAGCTGAGCTAAATAGGCTCAAGCAAAACAAGAATAGAAAGTACAGCTGGCCAGGACAGCTGGTAGTGTACAGTCAGCCTGTTGAGGTTACATTATATTTAACAGATTTGAAGGTTCTAATGATACAAGATAGGAGGTGGATCTTCAAATTACCGAGGGTTGATGATTTAACAGAAAAGTTTAAAAGATTACCGAGGGTTATAATCTTCAAATTACCGAGGGTTATGATCTTCTAAATTAAGTTTTGGTGAGACACATATATATTCCAGCGTTTTCATTACCAAAGGAAGAACAAGATCGAGAATTTCATTACTAATGCAATGGAATCTATTATTCTCGTTTAAGGATTGATTCACTTTTTTTTTTATTAAAAAAATAAAATTGGTTGATACAAATTTTCTTTGTATAAAGGATGAACTCAACTAAAAAAACATTTGAAGTGAACCCTATGATAAGATAATATATATGAAAAATAGCAAGTGGGACTAGTGTTAGGCAGCGAAAGAAAAACATATCATCTATAACAGAGCATAAACGAGCAAGATCAAACACGCATAAAACCAAGCACATGAATCATACACTTCACACAATGATTTATGTGGAAACCCAAATCGGGAAAAAACCACTGGCAGTTATTATCGGTCTTCTTCTTATTCAAGGGAGAATTACAATACCCTTCATAGGCATACAACCATCCTCTCGTCACACAATGTACTTCCTTGCACTCGCATTGTCCTCCACCTCTATGGGTATGCTCGTATATATAACATCTATCACTCAGTTACACAGACTGATCATGAATAGATCACATAGTTACACAAACGATTCATAAATAGATTGCATGCATGCACATGCGTATGTGCATGTGCATATGCATGTGACCGCATGAGGAAATTCGTTGTTATATTTCCAACAATCTCCACCTTGACAACAATTTACCTGATATATCATGCCTTTATTAATTCATCACCTTTTCTGCAAGCCAAGAGAAGCCAAACACCATCACAACTCCACAAATTCTCTGACAATATCGTTACGTGAACATGTCTGCACGATTCACTCCAGCATTGACCATTCTGTCTCCCTCAGTAACCTGTCTAATAAATCGATGCACTTGTCCAAATCTCATGAATCATAACGACATACCAAATCACTGCAACCACTGTAGGTGATACTTGTTCTTCTATGTCTGAAGCACCATTTCCATGCTCTTCACCTGGTTTTTCCATGTGTCTACTAACAACACCAACTACATGTGAAATGATGACCATTTCTTCGTTGCAATCATCAAACTTCCTACTAGAATATAATACTCGAGACATATAACCCTTTTCTTCTTCATCAATTAGGACATAAGCCTAAAGAGAATTTACAATGGAAAGCCAAAGGGATTTTACCAGTTTCACATTATTCATACTGAATTTCCTGAGTATCTTCACCACATACTTCTGTTGTGATAACCAACCTTACCATATTTCCTGTCTATGGGTATTTCCATGCCCAAGATTTATTTTTCTTCTCCCAGATCCTTCATAACAAACGTCCTAACCAATTGAGCCAATATGTTGATCTCAACCATGCTTGTGCTTGCAAAAATAATAACATATAACACCAAGATAATGAATATACCATAAACACAATGGTTATACTCACTTCTTGTAAACTTTGGCTCACCATGAAGGAATGAAACATCTTGTACCATTTTCCTAGCATGATTTGGGCCATACAATGATTTTTGTGTTTGCAAACAAATCTCTTCTTGCGATTATGAACTAACCATTATGGTTGTTCCATATACATACCCTTATAAAAGGAGATTCATCAAACACTGCATCTATGCCCATGATGATTTTGTGGGTAGTAGGATCCTAGAGTCTGCACCCCTTAACATCATCACCATATCAAAGATCTACCTGTTTGATTTAGGTCCTACTTAGAAAGATGATAAAAAACCATAATCATCACAACCGAATAATTTCACATTTGAGTAATTACCAGATGACCTATTCATACCTATTCCTGAATCTTCTTGTCTTTTGCAACCGATGGTGATCAAGTTACCAGATAGCACAACTGCTTCTGTCCACAACTATTGTTGCAACTTGGCATTACTGAACATACCTATTCGATCCCAACTTCCTTGCAATACTTTCCAAGTTCCATGGACATGAACTTACCTTCATCATATATTCTCAAACACTTGATTGACCTACCAACATGATTGCAACCACTCTCGGCAGCAGCCGCTCTCACCAAGACCTCTCTGTTCTCGGCCCACAGAGCGTGAATGCTCCTCCAATCTCCTCTCGGGAGTTATCACTACCCACAGCTCTCCTTCGGCGATCTCCCCTTCGCTTCTCGGGAGATCGGGTCTCGCGGTGTCGCGAAACTTGTTCACAAATCTCATGCAACTCAAAACCCCGAACCCCGAATGTCGATGGTCAACGGTCACGACTCCACTCGTCGGGGCTTTTCCTGTCGGGATATCGCTACTTGCGATATCAACGCTCTGTGTTTTCGAACCCCGAGTACCGAGGTACCGATTCCCCGATACAACGCCACCTGGACTCACTAAGTTTCGAGGCCCCACGCTGCCACGTCACCTCGAGATTTCGCGGATCGTGGATCCCCGATGCAAGTTTTCCTTGTGGTTGAAAACCCCGAATGCCGAACCCCGACTCTCCGACTCCTCGGGATCTTGCGCCACGTGCCTCTGCAACAATCAACGGCTACGATCAAATCGGGGAATCGCGACTCGCAATTTCAACGAGCACGAAACCTTTACCTCGCCAAATGCTGAACGCCGAATCCCGATGGGCATTGGTCCTTCCTGCGCCTATAGCTTAACACCCACGCAACTTCTCCACAATCCAACGATCCTCAGGACTTCGCGAGTTCCTTCTGCGAACCCTATCCACCAATTCTCTGCCTTGAAGATCTCCTCCACTTCAAAGCTCTCCCTGTTCGAATCTCCGCCCAGGTCGGTTCCCACGGTATTCAAAAAGGAACTCTCCCTCCTGAGCTTTGTCAACTCTGATTTCTTCAGGGATTTCTACGCAAACTGCTTGCGTTCGACCTTCAAACACTCTCAAGTGTTGAACTCGCCCAGACTCTATGCACTCCTGTCACCAGCAGTCCTGTCTTCCTTTCCTCAGACTCGCTTCTGAGACCTCCAATCCAGCCTGTACTTCCCTTACATGGCTCGAATAACCCAAATCAACTCCGGGCAGATGAGAACAAGAGTTCAACTATCTAGCCTCATCAACGCACTATATGCGGATGAATTCAACTGCACTCTATGCAGGAATCTCCTAGCTTAGACAGAGAAACAATTGAAACTCATTCTCCTCTCTCTCACAGATTTCAAATCAACTATGAAATATCACATGCAACATATCAAAGAAAACACATGACAAAAAGCAAACATACATGAGCATAATATCAACACAGAAAAACAACACAAACCATGAAACTGAATCAAAGACTCTTTCTATTAATTCAATCTGTACATGGGTGTCCTGCACCAGTTCTCTGCTTTGCTCTTGCTCCTGAATGAATAATTATGAATAATACAATATACAAAGGAGGGTGCTTATATTCTGTTTTCCCTCACGAAAGTAAAACTGTCTAATCTAGACTTAATTATTTTATCTACCTGCATTAAATCTAATAAATGCCTCAACTACCTAAGGACGAGAGCTTATTTGCTCAAGGTCCATCTTACAATACAAGTGCGCTTCATTAAACTATGCATTAATGTCTTGGCGCAACAATATCACCATGTTTCAAAATTTGTGCTGGCACTATCCAACTGTCTTTCCCCGCTCTACGCGCTGGCTCGCTTGATGAGTTGTAGATGCTCCTGCATCACAACACATCAACCTTTCTACATACCCACCTTTCTAAACTGGACACACAACTCTACCTCGAACTTTGCATTCGAACAAATTTGACCAAATCCGGCCAGACCGGCCATGTAAGCCTTCACTGCTTACCTCCAGGCCCATTTACAATGGAGTTCACCAAGCCTTTTGTAGGCTTCATTACATGCGATTCATGGACACAATACCACGTGATACCCAAAAAACATGGGCCTGAAAAACCACCTGATTTGACCTAAAAACATATTTAACTCATTAACTCTTTCATCGAGTTAAGCCTAAGCCAACATACATGCCCTCCCACATATTCAATCTACCTAAATATATGTCTAGACTTTTTGTAGGTGACCTGATAAACCAAGGGTACACATGCCTATCAAGGTCTTACAAACATATGCCCATTTACATGCAATCAATAATTTCTACAACTCCAAAGTAAATACATTTTTTTTTTATTATTTCATGTTGACTCAACCATCACTGCCTTGCACTTTCTATGCGAACACAAGTGGTGAGACACAACAAATAGAAAAAACATCATCAACCATATGTTTAGCTGAATTTTCTTCTATTGTGGAGTCCTCTTTGGATGCTTGTTGTCTTTTCCAACAATCCTTCATGAGATGCCCAGATTTTCCACAAAACCAACATTTTTCCTTACCCTTATTGTCTTTTAACTTAGACTTGGATGTACCTTTCTGATCTTTCCCTCCTTCTGTAGATCGAACTCTGACCACCATTGATTTTTTTGTTGAGGTTTATTTACCGAATGTTTTCCTTATCTCCTCAGACAACAAAGCTCCCACAATAGTGTCATAATCAATGGCATATGTTGTGTTAAACCACACAGTTGTGACCAGATGATCCCAATACTCGGGAAACAAAAACAATAGCTTAACCTCCTTGTCTTCATCTTCGAACTTTACTTCCATATTAGTTAATTGACAAATCAGAATATTGAAGACAATGAAGTGATCAATAATTTTTGTACCTTCTTTCATCTGCAAGCTGTACAACTTCCTCTTCAAGAAGATTATGTTTGACAAGTTCTTTGTCATATATAGACTCTCCAGTTTGGTCCACAAACTTGCTGTTGTTACCTCTTTAGTGATGTTAAACAACACCTCATCTACTAGACACAAACAAATAGTATCGGGGGCTCTTGCATCCAAATCCTCCCAGTCCTCGTCTGTCATGCTTGCCGGTTTCTTTGACTTTCCATCCAAGGCTTTTTGCAATCCTTGTTGCACAAGCAGATCCCGCATCTTGATTTTCCATAGCGCAAAGCTATTATTACCACTGAATTTATCCACCTCAAACTTAGAACTCTGCACTTTATCCATTAGCATGTTTGATGCCTAATGAGAAAAAGGTTCGACCATGTCTTAGAATAACACAAATAAACCTTCAAATTTAATTTATACCATGAATAATATCGTGAGAATTTTTTAATATCGATGCTCCTTGGAAGCGTTTGAGGTAGCATCATTTTTTGAGATAGCGCTCCTTCAATGTGTATGGGGGAGTGTCGATATTCTGGCACATTGTGGTACTTGAAGCGGGCGCGTCGATCCAGGAAAATTTCCTATTTCTTAAGTGCGAGAGCGTCGGCACGCCTCTAAAATTGACTAGTGAGCGTCGATGACCTGAGACACTTAATCACGTCTATAACACTCAATCACGCCTTCTTGCGCTCATAGGAGTCTTGCACACAATTTTCTTTGGCTCACCTATGACACCTACTCAACTTGCTTTGATACCACTTGTTAGGCAACGAAAGAAAAACATAAAATCTATAACAAAGCATAAACGAGCAAGATCAAACACGCATAAAACCAAGCACATCAATCATACACTTGACACAATGATTTATGTGGAAACCCAAACTGGGAAAAAAACATGGGCAATGATTATCGGTCTTCTTCTTATTCAATGGAGAATTACAATAGCCTTCGTAGACATACAACCATCATGTCCTCACACACTGTACTTACTTGCACTCACATTATCCTCCACCTCTGTGGGTATGCTCATATATATAAAATCTATCACTCAGTTACACAGACTGATCATGAATAGATCACATAGTTACACGAACAATTCACAAATAGATTGCATACATGTGCATGTGACTGCATGAGGAAATTTGTTGCCATGTTTCCAACAACTAGAACTTATATTATTCTTTATTTAAACACCAAAGATGAAATATCACTGCAACAATCTATATTCAATACAGTTACAAAGTTGCAAATTTAAGATAACAATAATTAAGCTCACTATGGGGTGCATTTTTTTTTTAAAACCAAAAAACAATATTGCGGAGAATAGTTATCGCCCCAAGGTTGACTGTCGAAATCATATTACCATATTAATTAGTTCCCCAATTTATTTATAACATTTCAATACATTGTTTTCAATAAAATATAAAAAGAACAATTTTACACATTAATATAATATCAATTTGTAAATCTCAATATATCGTTGCCAATGAGGATGATTGTTGAAGACTTTTGATGCTTATTCAAACTTCATGTCAACTCGCCATATGTTACATCGATCTTATTGGAGTTGCATCAATGTTTTTTTAGATCTCGTTGATCATCGAAAGGAATCACCAGATACCTCCATGTTTTTCAGATCTCGTTGATCATCAAAAGGAATCACCAGATACCTCCATGCCAATGTCGATGGGTATTCTACTTCCCCAAGGCCCCTGAGCCGCAACACGGTTGCGTACAACCAACCTCTAATTCTAAATATGGTGTGAATGCTCGCAAGAATTGAGGTTCCCACTTCTAAGGATACACCAAAGTCGAATTCGCAAATAGTAATCATCACAAGTTAATTGGTCATTATGATGACCATCAAATAATAGAGAAAATAGTGATCACGTCTTCGTCCCCAACTCTTTCTTTTTATAGAGAAAGAGTTTCTTGACACCTTTTTTTCACATACATAGTTAGTGATTTTTTAATTAACATAAATGGATTATTGAGCCAGCCATGTCTCACCTACATGCAAGTTTGCAAAAGAATTTTCTAATTAATATTTCATTTTAATCCATTTCTCTCACCCAACTTATGATTATCTTAAAATCACTCCTAGGTGTTCCATAGATATCCTCTCTAAATCCTAAAGGGAATATTTTAATATATTTTTTATTTAATGGATTTCCACTTAACTCAATAGCCTATCTTTTTTATATTTTGCTTTTCAACTTGAACTAGGACTCTACTCATTCACCCTTTATTTCATTTTAGATCTCATGAAATTAATTTTCCCATTAATTTAATTATTTAAACTACAACGTGCACATCTTTTTTTTTTGTTTTTTAATTGGTCCGGACCTTCTTGGCATTGGGATTAACCTTTGGCTTGAGAAACCGCGACTCAGGGGCATCTAAGCCATCAAAATCACTTGGGGATCCCACCCAGCCTGAGCCACACCAACCCTTAACATGGTTGGATTTTTTGTCCCCGCAGGTTTCAAACTGGTGACTTTTCAACACAGAGTGGCTTAACAACACACTCTGTCACCGACTGTTCTACACCTTAGGGACACAACATGCACATCTTAAATCAACTCAATTCCTAGTTATGTTTTAATTTCATTTTCAATTTTATACAAAATTACTAAATAATCACATCTTGACTTATTTAATAAATTTTAACTCTTTTCTAAACCATAGTGATATTTAGTATTTTACTAAAGGTAATGTCTAAGCACTTTTGTTTGTACCTTTCCCTTAGATTAATTGTTATTTTTTTTACTTTTACATAGTCACCCTAAATTTTATAACAATGATAAGGGTGTCATGCAATTCCTTCCCTTTAGGACCTACTTGTGTACTCCATGGGTGTCATGTGTCATGTCCTTCAAGCATTTGACCTTGAAGATTGGGAAATACATCACAAGTTGTAGAGACATTTTTAAATATGTCATTTCCCCTGTTTATGAGACTACACAATGATGAAGAATAAGACTTTCACCTTATTATGCACCCCTTAGTTTTCCTCGTGAGTCGTCGAGTCCACAACCTACTCTCACGACATCGTGCAACTACTCGAGCAAAAGTTCCCCACACTTTCCAACTCCAAACACAATGGAAGTTCTATTAGGTGGAATAAGAGATTTTATTTCACCTCTCCCCATAGTACCAGTGTGGCTCTATACAACCCCGTCACTCCTTGTGAGTCATATCAACAAGCATGATCCTTGTGTCTGCATCTACTAGAACATAAATTATTTTCATCACTGACATAAATAAATCCAATTATATACAATAAATGATTAATTAAGAACTAATCCCTTACTCCATTTGAAGTCCAAGAGTCCTATTGAAAATACCTAGGTCAATGCATCATTAAGTTTCTTATCACTCAAGAAAAAATTTAGTAGCATCTAAAATAATTATAATCACTCTATGTAATTTATTCATCAACATCTCATGCCATAAATCAAACAATTTTCACATTTTTAATATATATAAGAAAATAAACGAAATAGATTACAAGTGTCATCCATGAAATAGACTCTGAGTGTCATCCAAGAATTTATTAACCGGGTTGTTGAGAGAAACACTCTCAAAGAATATGTCTAGTTTTGAAAAAGTATTCAAGTAAAACATGGAATTACATACACCCCCTCCTAATTTAAACTTCCTCTCAAAATTTAAAATAGAAAATCAACATAAGTAATAAAAATAGGTACGGAAAATACTGACGCATCTCAATTGTGTCCTCCTAGGTAGAAGAATTGGGACTATAACTATCTCATTGTAAATTTACATGTTGGACCAAATGATTTAAAATTTGTCAAGTGCACTGGTCTAGTATGTGGATTGGTTCGGCTGTTAGGCTCCCCTCGTCTAACATATGCAATGAACTTAGGTGAATAACATGATAATGATATGAAACATAATGTCATAAAATAGAAACACAAAAAACATCATAGGCGCACTCTAAAGATGTAGGTAAAGTTAAACATTAAGTAGATAGTTCCTTTTTTTCTATAGTTTTGAAGGGTATAATGATGCAGGAGCATCGCCAACACATCAAGCGAGCCATCGTGGAAGCGAAGGACAACTGGAAGGAGAACCAACACAAATTTTGAAAATACCTTGAAGTTATTGCGCGATCTTAAATGAGCCATTAAGATGAGGTGCACTTGTATAATGTAAATGGACCTTGAGCGATTCGCTCTCGTCCTTATTAGATAAGAGGCATTTAAAATAGTTAATGTAGGTAGATAGAATTTAATTCTAGATTATACTGGTTGAGAGCACAAGAGGGAAACGGGATATAGACACCCTCATTGTGTATTGTATCATTAGATTGAAGATTGAAGCAGGAGAAGAGCAAGAGAAAGCAGAGAGCTGTGTAAGAACACCTATGTACAGATATTTGGATTAATAGAAGAGGTTGATTCAAATTCATGGTTTGTGTTGTTCTTTGTGTATTGATGCTGAATGATATGCTCATGAATATTTGCTTCCTGTTATACATTTTATTTATATGCTGTGTATATGATTTCATGGTTGGGTTTGAAGCTTGAGAGGAAGAAGGAATGAGTTTCAATTGTTTCTCTATCTGAGTGAGGATTCCTGCAAGGAGTGCAATCAAATTGTCTGCAAGGAGTGCGTTGAAAGAGGGTTCAGATAGGGTAGCTTTTTTTTTCATTCATCCACAAATGCAGTTGGACACAGGAGCTGTGCAAGGAGTACGCAGGCCGAGTGAAGTTCAGGGTTGCGAACCTGAGTAAGAGTTGAAGGACTGCTGTTGCAGGTGCGTGCAGAGTCGAAGATTCAACACTTGGAAGTTGTTGAATGTCTTCCGCAAGGAGTGCGTACAAGGTTCTCTGAAAGATTCAGAGTTGGGAAAATCTCAGGAAGGATAAGGCCTTCGAAGTTGTTGAAATACAGCGCAGGGAAGTTGTGCCTTGAAAGTTGGTAAGGGGTGTCACAAGTCTGCGTGCAGGTGGACAAGTTCTGTGGAAGAACACTTAGTCATTTCGCAGATCTCATCCGGAGGAATGGACAGTTCGTATTTTCTGAGGAATATTCACGACATTCCGTGGGCCGTTAGATCTCGTAGAGGTGCAAGGGAGATACAATAGAGTATTTCAGAGGTTCAAAGCTCAGGAGGGGTAGAGTCGTTGATCCGAGCCATAAGGGCCATCAGATTTACACGTGGTTTCGCCTTATCGGGGTTTCGCTGGTTGAACTCCGTAAACATAGTAACAAGAATCGCGAAATCGTGAAACACGATATCCCGACAGTCAGAGGGATAGTGTGGGGCCACATGAGCCGGAGTGGTGGATAGGTGGCACGAGTTATCGGGGTTTCACAATGAGAAGTCCCGAAACGTATGCTTCAGGATTCGCGATATTGCGAACTTCGAAATGTCGATGGGATGAAGCGTTGAATAGTCAACTCGTGCAAGTGTCTGGGTTTCGGCATATCGGGGTTCGGGAGTCGGTAAAGGAAGTTGCTTGAAGTCGCGAGTGCCGAAATCGTGATAAGGAAAGTTCCGACAAGGTTAAAGAAAAGGTCAGCGCTGTTTGGTTCTCGGATCTTGGGGATTCGAAATACCTACGCTCGACCATTGGATTCGCGAAGTCGCGAGTTCCGATCTCCCGAGTGTAAAGAGGAGATCCCATGCAGATTTCTGTGGGTGAAAAATTCCCAATAGGGAATTAGAAGAGCCTTAGATTTCTTTGGGCCGTGAAGGAAGGAAAGATCCTGTGAGTTGACATGGACCTTCCGACTTGCGGGTGTGTTGGGAGGGCATTGGCCTCAGTTTGGTATTAGAGCACAAAAAGGTTCTTTGCTTTCTGTAGCAGAGAAGAAGAAGAATTGACCATGCCTCCAAGGAGAAGGGATATGCAATCACCCGATCCAGAGGATAGGGAAATGCCAAGAAGAAGAGGCAAGTAGATGACAGATCCAATTATGGAGAGACAAATGCGTGATCTACGAGCCAGACTCGAAGACATGGAGACGGCGCAAAGATGCACAGTCAGTGAAGGGGATCTCAGTGATTCCAAAAGTGAAGTTGAGGCTGAACGTGAAGAAGAGGTTGCAGCTAAAGATGCAGCAAATGAATGTTTGATCAAAGCTATTGCCAGAATGGGTGCAAAGGCGAAGATGGACATTCTAGTTTATGAGGGAAATCTGGATGCATAGGAGCTTCTAGACTGGATTAGAGCTCTAGACACATACTTCGATTATGAAGATGTCAAAGAGGACAAGAAAGTCAAGCATGTTGTCACAAGATTGAAAGGACATGCAACATTGTGGTGGGATGAACTACAAGCTGACAGACGCTGCAAGGGCAAACAAAAGATCAAAAGCTGGGACAGGATGATCACAAAGCTGAAGGCGAAATTCATCCCCAGGGATTATCAAATTACTCTGTTCAGGAGAATGCAAAACCTGAGAGAGAAGCTAATGACAGTGAAGGAATACACTGAGGAATTCTACAAACTGAACATCAGGGCAGGTCATCGGGAGAGCGATGATGAGAAGGTTGCCAGATACATGAATGGCCTGAGATATGATATCCAGGATGAAATGAGCATGGTAACCATCCGAACGGTGGAAGATGCTTATCAAATGGCTCTGAAAGCTGAAGAGAAGCTGAGACGAAAGCAGAGTCAGAGGGGCCAAGGCAGAAGTCAGCCCAGAGGCAAATCAGTTGCCCAGGATAGAAACCAGAAGCCCAAAGAGGACCGGAAGAAGCCTCAAACTCGAACTGAGAAAAGGGGAACCTCACAGCGAGGGAAATATGTTGAACAGAGAGGACAACATATTGAGCAGAGAGGAGATTATGCTGACAACAACACTTTTCCTCGTACTCGAGGTAGAGGAAGAGGAAGAGGTGGAGTAATCACATGCTTCACATGTGGAAAGAATGGGCACAAGTCGTATGAGTGTCCAGATAAAAAGAAGGATATTGGAGAAACTCACATCGCCGAAGCACAGAGGCGGGATGTTGAAGCAAAAGACGCTGAAGGAGGAAGATCGTTGATGATGCGAAAAGTCCTTTTGACACCCGAGAAGGAGGTGGAGAATTCAGTCCAAAGGACCAGACTTTTCAAGACTGCTTGCAAGACCAAGGATAGGGTATGCAAGGTCATCGTAGACAGTGGTGGCACGGATAATCTCATTTCAACCGAGATGGTAGAGAAGTTGGAGCTGGAGATGGTTGATCATCCAAGCCCATATCGAGCTTCGTGGCTACAAAAAGGACATCAGGTAACTGTCACTAAACAATGTTTAGTCAAATTCAAGATAGGAGGATATAATGATAAGATCTTGTGTGATGTCATTCCTATGGATGTTTGTCATCTATTGCTGGGTAGACCATGGCAATATGACAGGAATGTGATTCATGATGGGAGAATGAACACATACACCCTAGAGAAGAATGGGAGGACACACATGTTGCTTCCAATCAAGGATAAGGAGGTAAAACCAGAAGTAAGCAACACTGTACTTCTCATGAGTGGGAAGGAACTTCTTACAGAGGTTAAGAAGAAGGAAGATCCACAATTATTTGTGGTCAGAAAACTGAGGATTGTTCTAACTAGCATGAGGGTGGATGATTTACCAGAAGAAGTTCAGGAACTGCTGGAAGAGTTCGCTGACATAGTGGTGGACGAATTACCTCATTCATTGCCACTGATTAAGAGTGTGGGTCATGATATTTATCTCATACCAGGAGCCAATTTTCCAAACAAAGCCGCGTACAGGTTGACGCCGCAAGAGAATGAAGAGGTCAAGAGGCAGGTCCAGGAGTTATTGGACAAAGGTTTAGTCAGGGAAAGCTTGAGTCCATGTGTTGTTCCAATAGTACTCAGTCTGAAGAAAGACGGAGGATGGAGGATGTGTACTGATTCAAGGGCGATTAATAAGATAACCATCAGGTATAGATTTCCATTTCCAAGGATGGATGATCTGATGGATTGCTTGAGTGGAGAAAAATATTTTTCAAAGATTGATTTGAAAAGCGGTTATCATCAAATCCGCATGAGAGAAGGTGATGAATGGAAGACAACATTCAAGACAAACGAAGGGTTGTATGAATGGCTTGTTATGCCGTTTGGCTTAACAAATGCACCGAGTACCTTCATGAGGTTGATGAACGAAGTCCTGAGGGAGTTCATCAGAAAATTTGTCATTGTGTATTTGGATGACATACTGATCTACAGTAAAACAGTGGTAGAGCATCTGAAGCATTTGGCTATAGTGATGCAGAGGTTGCAGCAGGAGAAGCTGTTGATAAACATGAAGAAGTCCTCGTTCATGAAGACATAACTCATCTACTTGGGGTTTTTTATTTCGGCAAATGAGTTGAGGATGGATCTAGATAAAGTGGAAGTGATCAAGAATTGGCCATCACCAAGAAATAATTTTGAGGTGAGAAGTTTTCATGGATTGGCTAGCTTCTACCAGAAGTTCATCAGGAATTTCAGTGGAATTAACGCAACGATGATGGATACAGTGAAGAAATGACACAAATCTTTTCACTGGATGGAAGAAGCTGAAAAGAGTTTTAATCTGTTGAAGAGGAAGATCACAGAACAACCAGTTTTGGTGTTGCTGGATTTCTAGAAGACATTTCAGGTGAAATGCGATGCAAGTGGATTTGCAATCAGGGTAGTCTTGAGTCAAGAAGACATGCCGATATCATACTTCAGTGAGAAGCTGAATGAGGCAAAATTGAAGTACTCCACTTATGACAAGGAGTTATATGCTATTATTCAGGCACTGAAGAAATGGAGGCATTACTTGATCCCGAAAGAGTTTGTATTGTACAGTGACAATCATGCACTGCAGTTTGTGACTCAACAGGAGAAGTTGAATCAGAAACATGTCAAATGGGTTGAGTATATGCATAATTTCACTTTTGTGATTAAACATATTTCTGGTACTGCTAACAAAGTGGCTGATGCTTTGAGCTGGAAGTGTTTGTTGTTGTAGGAGTTCAGAGTCAAAACGTTGGGTTTTGATGATCTCAAGGACATGTACACAGATGATCCAGATTTTCAAGAGGCGTATGAAGCAGCTGAGAATCCAATTCTCAGGGACTGAAGCCAATGGATAGAGTACTTGATCTAGGAAGGATTGTTGTTCAGGGGCAATCGACTGTGTATCCCGAAATGCTCCATGAGGGAGAACTTGCTGAAGGAGAAACATAGTGGAGGATTGGCAGGGAATTTTGGTCATGAAAAGACATTTGCGAAGTTGAACGAGTCATATTTTTGGCTGGGAATGCGAGCAGATGTCAAGAGATTCGTAGAAAGATGTAGAATTTTCCAGCATTCGAAGGGAAGGAAGCAGAATGCCGGATTCTATCAACCATTGCCCATACCAGAGAGGCCATGGGATGCAGTTAGCATGGATTTTGTATTGGGGTTGCCAAGAACACAAAGAGGTGTTGATTCAATCTTTGTGGTGGTGGATAGATTTTCCAAAATGGCACACTTCATTCCATGTCAGAAGACCAGCGATGCAACTCACATTGCGAACCTATTTTTCAAAGAGGTCATTCGACTTCATGGGTTGTCGAGGAGTATAGTTTCGGATCGAGATACAAAATTCATAGGGAATTTTTGGAGGACCTTATGGAAGAAGCTGGGAACTAACTTGTCGTTTAGTTCAGCTTATCATCCTCAGACGGATGGATAGACGGAAGTGGTAAACAGAAGTCTGGGAGACTTGCTGAGAACCTTGGTGACAGAGCACCATAGCCAGTGGGACAGTATATTACCACAGGCAGAGTTTGCGTATAATGACTCGGTTAATAGGAGCACAGGGAAAATCCCATTTCAGATTGTCTATGGCATGCAGCTGAGAGGAATTTCTGAACTAAGGGATTCAGAATAGATTGCGACTAGGAGTGCTAGTGCAGAAGAATTCACAGAGGCGATGAAAGAACTTCACAACAAGGTGAAGCAACGATTACTGAATTCAAGTCAGTAGTATAAGCGTAGGGAAGACCAACATAGAAGACAACTTCAATTCGAGGTTGGTGATCTGGTTCTAGCACATTTGAGGAAAGAAAGGTTCCCGAGAGGAACATACAATAAGTTGAAGATGAAGAAAATCGGACCATGCAGGGTCTTGAAGAAATTTGGGACGAATGCTTACGAGATTGAATTACCTGATGGGATCAAAATTTCTCCGATATTCAATATCTCGGATTTGTACCCATATAGAGCTGAGGAAGGAGAAGCTGGAATTGAGCAGCCAATGGTCTAGTGGACAAAGCAAATGCCAATTGCAGATAAGCCGCAAATGGAGTGCATACTGGATAAGAGAGTGAGCCAGAGGACCAGGTGAAAGAAATACTTTGAGTATCTGGTCAAGTGGAAGAACCATCCAGTTGAAGATTCCAGCTGGGAGAGTGAAGTAGAGATACAGAAGCATGGACAGACCATGCAAGAGCTCATGGATAGGATCCCATGAAAATTTTCAAGCAAGGGAGTATGATGCAGGAGCATCGCCAACACATCAAGCGAGCCAGCGCGGAAGCGAAGGACAATTGGAAGGAGCACCAGCACAAATTTTGAAAATACCTTGAAGTTATTGTGCGATCTTAAATGAGCCATTAAAATGAGGCGCACTTGTATAATGTAAATGGACCTTGAGCGATTCGCTCTCGTCCTTAGTAGATAGGAGGCATTTAAAATAGTTAATGTAGGTAGATAGAATTTAATTCTAGATTAGACTGGTTAAGAGCGCAAGAGGGAAATGAGATATAGACACCCTCATTGTGTATTGTATCATTAGATTGAAGATTGAAGCAGGAGAAGAGCAAGAGCAAGAAGAGAGCTGTGTAAGAACACCTATGTACAGATATTTGGATTAATAGAAGAGGTTGATTCAAATTCATGGTTTGTGTTGTTCTCTATGTATTGATGCTGAATGATATGCTCATGAATATTTGCTTCCTGTTATACATTTGCTTTATATGATGTGTATATGATTTCATGGTT
The DNA here is from genome assembly GCA_009831015.1 of Picea engelmannii. Lineage (NCBI taxonomy): Eukaryota > Viridiplantae > Streptophyta > Pinopsida > Pinales > Pinaceae > Picea > Picea engelmannii. The sequence continues at coordinate 2,060,020 of ML776777.1, forward strand.
GGGTTTGAAGCCTGAGAGGAAGAAGGAATGAGTTTCAATTGTTTCTCTATCTGAGTGAGGATTCCTGCAAGGAGTGCAGTCGAATTGTCCGCAAGGAGTGCGTTGACAGAGGGTTCAGATAGGGTAGCTTTGTTCTCATTCATCCACAAGTGCAGTTGGACACATGAGCCGTGCAAGGAGTACGCAGGCCGAGTGAAGTTCAGGGTTGCGAACCTGAGTAAGAGTTGAAGGACTGCTACTGCAGATGCGTGCAGAGTCGAAGATTCAACACTTGGAAGTTGTTGAATGTCTGCCGCAAGGAGTGCGTGCAAGGTTCTCTGAAAGATTCAGAGTTGGGAAAAGCTCAGGAAGGATAAGGTCTTCGAAGTTGTTGAAAGAAAACACATGGAAGTTGTGCCTTGAAAGTTGGTAAGGGGCGTCGCAAGTCTGCGTGCAGGTGGATGAGTTTTGTGGAAGAACACTTAGTCGTTTCGCAGATCTCATCAGGAGGAACAGACAATTGGTATTTTCTGAGGAAGATTCACGACATTCCGTGGGCCGTTAGATCTCGTAGAGGTGCAAGGGAGATACAACAGAGTATTTCAGATGTTCAAAGCTCAGGAGGGGTAGAGTCGTTGATCCGAGCCATAAGGGCTGTCGGATTTACACGTGGTTTTGCCTTATCGGGGTTTCACTGGTTGAACTCTGTAAACATAGTAACAAGAATCGCGAAATCGCGAAACGCGATATCCCGATAGTCAGAGGGATAGTGTGGGGCCACAGGAGCAGGAGTGGTGGACAGCTGGCACGATTTATCGGGGTTTTGCAGTGAGAAGTCCCGAAATGTATGCTTCAGGATTCGCGATATTGTGAACTCCGAAATGCCAATGGGACGAAGCGTTGAATAGTCAACTTGCGCAAGTGTCGGGGTTTTGGCATATCAGGGTTCGGGAGTTGGTAAAGAAAGTTTCTTGAAGTCACGAGTGCCAAATTCGCGATAAGGAAAGTTCCGACAAGGTTAAAGAAAAGGTCAGTGCTGATTGGTTCTCGGGTCTCGAGGCTTCGAAAGACCTATGCTCGACCATTGGATTCACGAAGTCACAAGTTCTGATCTCCCGACTGTAAAGAGGAGATCCCATGCAGATTTCTGTGGGTGCAAAATTCCCGATAGGGAATTAGAAGAACCTTAGAGTTCTTCGGGCCGCGAAGGAAGGAAAGATCATGTGAGTCGACGTGGACCTTCCGACCCGCGGGTGTGTTGGGAGGGCGTTGGCCTCATATAACATATTTTGATGAATTTTTTTCTCCTTTCCCAATTTTGATTAAACCCTTTTGTGGTTTCACTCACAAAAATAATGTAACCCCAACCTCATAACTTCAATCGATTATATGTGCATATACATAACTCTTATGTCTGTATTGTGATTCCTTTAGGATTTCTCTAATAATTTTCATTTTCTCTTCCATTTATTGAATCACCTCAAGTCCTACTAAAACTTTGTCCTCTACTCTATCCCATCTAAGCGATTTCCTACATGGTCTCCCATATAAAAACTTGAATGGTGCCATATTTATAGAACTCTGATAATTCTTATTGTAAGAAAATTCGACCAATGGTAAAAATTATTCCCAATGTTTATGTTGGTACATTACTTACATCCTTAACATGTCCTCCAAGATTTGTTTTTTCCTTTCAATTTGTTCGCCTGTCTCAAGATGATATTCTATAGTCAAATTGAATTGTGTATCCAAAACATCTTGGAAACTTGTCTTGATCCTTCCTGTAAATATTGCTCCCCTATCTTAAATTATCTTCTTAGCACACCATGAAGCCTTAGTATTTCATTTATAAAAACTCTAGCATTATAAGGGGATTGATATGTGGTCCATTCTTGAATAAAATGAACACTTTTCTTCAAGGTGTCAACCACTACAAAAATCAAGTCATCTCTTCTTGCCATCAAAGGTAATCAAACTATAAAGTCCATTAAAATTATTTCTCATTTGGATTCTGGTATGGTGTGTGGCTATAATAATCATGTTGGATTCCAATGCTCATCTGATCTGGAACCAGGGTGACACTGATACAAAATTCTATTTAGTTCTATGCCACTTAATGAAGGTCATATTTACAATTGCAGATCTATTGAACTCGATTGCATCAAAGGTGACAAAATGTACTCATGAAGGCTTGAATCCAAATTGAATATTAACTTGGTGAATATGCTATTAATCTCATAATCCATTACTTAATGCATTCAATGATCATAATTGTGGAACAAAACATGCATAAGAAAATATGAGACAAGAGATCACTGAGTTGTTATTTGAGCTCACCGGATCCTTTTGGCTATGTCTTTAGATCTTCTTGGAATACAAATTTCTTTATTGGCCTTCCCAAAGGGCTAAAAATTTCTCACAAAATATTACACATGCTCCTTATAGGGATGAAACCCAGAGAATCCTTCTCTTACACAAATATAGCTTAAGGGTCTCACATAAGTGACATTTATTCATACATTAGAAGGACTACATTTGAGCTCTCACTCCAACAAGGGATGATCCATAAAGGATCCATCCAAAAGGTTAAACCTAGAGTTTTCATAAGGAGTTTATATATTTTTCCTTAGCTCCATAACTCGAGGAGACAATATACACAAATTTAGGATCTAATAACAACTCAAGGACAAAAATGAGAAATCGTCTCAACCAAATCATGGGACCTCTAACTCCCTCCTTGATACTAGGAAACCACTTTTGATAAAGTGAGGAAGAGTCCAAACAAACTCATGAGACCCTTAAATTCCTCCTTGAGACTAGAAAATTGATTTCCCCTTAAAATTAGGAAACTAATTTGCAAGTCGGATTCTCTCTCAAAACTAATTTCCCATTTTTACAATTAAACAAAAAATATGTGATACTTTCAAACTCACTTCAATCATTAATCATTTTTCTAATTTGCATGAATAATTCATGAGTTCCTCACTCACTTAAAGTATTAATCATTTTTACATTTTAAATAAATCATTCATGAGTACTAATTATTATTTTTCACCTACCATCCATTAGTATTTTAATGATCTTCTCCATGGTGTGCAAAGTAATGATTCATTGTGTGGAGATCCTCTTGGATCACACCTCCCCAAAATAAATCACTTTTGGTCCTCCAAATGTATAGAGAGAAACTGTGACTTGAATCTCTGCAACCAGATTCTAGGAAGAGTCTTACACTCCACGATGCACTTCCCCATTGCTCTATATACATAAAAAAATGTCTCTGATAGGCCACACCCTTCTTCTCCTTCACCTTTGTACTTCAAAATGAGGATGTCGTTGTCAACACGTGCACCAATGTAAATCTGTAGTTGATTCCTTGATATGCATAACAAATGTCTCTGAAAGGATGCACCCTTCTTATCCTTCACCTTTTTCTTTGGAAAGGGGATGTCGATAAAAACACTTGAAACAATGAAAATATGTATATGAAAATACATGGACTACAAATTTTCAAAGAAATACCATACTTTCCAAGAGTTTATAAAACACTCATGGACAATTTACAATGATTTTCAAGCCATGCCTTAGGAAAAAATAATGCATATCACTCAACAATGGCTACAATACCCATTACAATGTTGTGAAAACATGAGAAGGAGAAACAATGCCTCTCACTCAACAATGGCTACAAGAACCATTACAATTTTTCCAAAACATGCCTAGACAAAACAATACCTCTCACTCAACAGTGGCTATAAGACCCATTACAATGTTGTCAACACAAGCCTAGGAAAAACATTGTATCTCATTCAACAATGGCTACAAGACCCATTACAACGTTTCCAACAAGGCTTACAAGGTTTAGGAATAGAACAAAATGCCTCTCACTCTCATCATCACTTTCAAGAGTGGATACTTAAAACCTTTTACATTATTAACATTAAGGGGAATGCCCCCAAATGTGCACTAGTGTCAATTCTATGGGTTTTAAAATCTCCCATTACAAATATGTGCAACATAATAAATAAGGAAATTGCCATCATCATCATACTCATATCGTAATTCTAAGACTTTTCATTGTAAACATGACTACTTTATGTCGAATTGTCAAAAGGGCTTCTTACCACACCTCGATTTTCATGTAAGGATCAAACAATTAATTCCCTGCAATAATTCATATATTGTTTCCTTACTACAACATTAAAGATCACCGAAATCTGCAACACACATTCATCCACTTGCAGTTTTCAAAAAGAGGAAGAAAACATAAATGCATAAGACTTACATTGGGTTTTGTGCCAAGGTGCTCAATCAACTACTAAAATATTGGCATACACAACACCAACAAATTCATCTCTTCATTTGCATCTTTTGACTATAAAATCGACCTGTTCTGAAAGGTGCAACTCTACCTCAAAATATGTGCCAAACAAACATGGGTTTGGCCATATCCCTCACAATCTGCTATTTGAATCGAAATTCTGACTACACTAGTGAATTCATGGAAAACAATTTGGCAAAAATGACTGTACTTTCTTACAATTCTGTCACGGTCACTTCTAGACCCCTCTAGGCTCTTTAAAATGAAAAAAGTGCCATGCATTAATGAAAAAAGTGGGCTTCAGTCATGAGCCCTTAAAATTCATTGCTTGAATCGAATTCTAATTGCACCAGTGGATTCATGGTGAAAAATCATGCAAAAATTACTATAGTTTCATCAAATTCTGAGACTGGTACTCCTAAGCACCTCTTGGGCTCTCTGCCTAGATTTGTGTGCCACATAGTTGTATGGTATGCAATAAATGCACCCATGGCCTCGAAATGCATGCTTGTACTTGGGAAAATTTTGGCTACCACGTGGAAGTCTGTGATTGGCCCACATGGTGGCCATTCAAATGTACAATCAATGCCACATCAGTTGTATGGTCTGCCACGTCAGTTGTCCTGTTGTACTACCACGTGAACTTTACAGTCTTCCACGTCAGTTGTCATGTTGTATTGCGACATCAGTTGTATGGTTTTCCACATCATTTGTAATTCTTCCACATCAGTTGTATGGTCGACCATGTCAGTCATCTTGTTGTACTACCATGTCAGTTGTACGATATGCCACATCAATTGTGTTGTTATACTGCCACGTCAGTTGTATGGTCTTCCATGTCAATTGTATGGTCTACCATTTCATTGGCCCAATTAGTGCCATGTCATTGGCCCGGTTAGTGCCATGTCATCATACAACATGGCACATCATTGACCCAATTAGAGCCCAATCAACTAGTACTTCCATGTGGCATCTATATGGTGCCACATGGCACATTTTTACTGGCCCAAATGGACCCCCAGAATGCCAAATCTACATGAAATGTGGATGTGTGTGGTGCTTCCGCATCATTGCATATTGGGAATTGTACCTACCATGTCATCTGACACATCATCTCTCTACTTCCATGTGGCCTCCATACCGATGCCACGTGACACATTTATATTGGTCCATTTGGACCCTTAAAAATGCCAAAACAGGTGACACATGGTAGCCTATGGTGCTACCATGCCATCTTGTTGACATAAGTAGTACACATGTCACTCTGCAAAACTTAGAATGTTGACGTCAACACTGTACATAATTTTCCAGATTCACTTGTTTTTCAAAACTTTAGATGGCCATATATTTGTCATTGCGACTCCATTTGAGGTGTTGTTTCCATTGTTGGAAAGTTCTTGTCGAGATCTTCAAATTGGTGTTGTTTTCATCGAATTTTGAGTAGTTTTATTTTTGAATCCTCCAACTGCATAGGCTCTAGTATGCATTTCTTACTTGGTGTTCCCTGAAGCTCGGGTGAAGCTTCCATCATTTCCCGATCTAGTGACCACTCATTTGGAAGTGAGTGCAATAGTTATGTGACTTCATGTCCTTCTCACCTTCCCTGTAAATATTTTTTCTCTTCTAGTACTTTGAAACACTCTTGTTGTCCTAAGATGGCGTTGGTGATGATATCAACTTTTTTTTAGAATAGTCCTTTACTTTTGCTTCGTTTGAGAATTCTCTTTCACCATACCCAAATCCTTCATAACAGGGTCTTCCTTGAACCTCCAGTGGTTGAATGATGCCTTGGCCAGTAATATCAAGACCTCCTCCTTATACCTCATCTTCCTGAAAATTTTAAGTCCATTATGTTGGTGTGACTTTAGAAAACTCCAAAATAGGCATCACAATTAATAAGGGAAGGAATTGAACATGGATAATTCTCTACATCCATTCCTATATGTGACACATGGTCATATTCCTCGAGTTTGGCCAACTTCTCCTATTGGTTGGATGAAGTTGTAGATGAGGCTTCTAGGAAACCACCTTGGTTACCTGGTGTCTGGAGAGAATTCTCTATTATTTGAAAATAAATGAAGCTATCAACATTTTCAATAACTAGTATACCTTCCATGGCCACAAATTGGTCTGAAATTTGAGGGACTTTTTTCCTCCTTTGTAGAGGAATATTTAGTTGGTTGTGGAGCCTGATTATCTTCTTGATTCAAATGTCTTTATTTTCAGTTGTGTTTATACCCCATGAAGAACTGTTAATTACCTATACCATATATGCAAATATACTTCAATAACACCAATAATAAACCATTAATCATTCACCATAACATGAACACAAGAATATAGAAAACCCTTGAGATAGGGTAACACCATATATTAATACTTAAGGAAGGATAACACTCCTCAAGAAATGATTGATACATTCAAAATATTCTTCACTATGTTTCATTACATTACTTACACTTATTTATATAGCTCTCTTTATCTCATAAGAACCTTCTAGAGAGCCTTCTTACATTTATTACATCTAAGTACCATAGTGGGCCTTTATTAATATAGTGGACCTAGTCCACCTTACATTGAATGACCACATTCTCATATATTAGACTTCCACCAATAATACATAACCATAACCCCCTCGGGTACCTCCATAGGTACCCCATATTACCTCTCTAGGTATACTACATTCCATCCCCCTTCACATGTTTCATCCTCGAAACATGAGAAGAAACCATAAAATATGACCAGCTAAGCAATGTAGCCAACTGGTACCAAGTACGACCATCCATCCATCCAAATGGAAGTCGAACACGATGTCCATCTGTTTCTTTTCCACCCTGATCTTTCTCTGCATCATGTCGGGGATTCCATGGGATTGTTTCCATAGCATGAGCTCCTCTCGTAGTGTCGGTAGTACTCCATGCACTTCTTGATCGGTTTCCTGTCCATTGCCCTGCTGGTGCATAAATGTTTTGATGCACATACCCTTGCCTTGATGACTGTTGTGTCTCTATATGATGTGGATGGAGATATACAACAACTGTAGGAATCTGTTCTTTTTTCTTCAAATCTGCAACACTTTGTGCCTTTGAGTCAATGAACTACTTAGCTTCCTGATTATGTCCTTCCTGTAGTTTTTCTTCATCTCCTTTTGTAGTCTCTGCCTCTGATTCAAATTCATACTCGACAATAACTTTTTTTCTAGCCTCCATGGATCCATATTTCTTACTAAGAGACACATCCTCCAATGTGATTTTATTTTTCTTGTACCACAACTTCAAAAACTTTTTTTGCACATTAATATTAATGGTACCCATTGATTCTATCCAAGGATATCCCAAAACAATATCCACTTCATCCATATCTATAACATAAACATTTGAATGCAACACATATTTATCCATACTAACTTTCAAATATTTAATAATTTGAACATTTTTACCCTCAAACTGTGTGCTTTGGATATTCTTGGTAGGAATTTGCAATCTATTAACCAAAAGAACATTGATAATTTTTTTTTGGAAACTAGGGTTAATAGAAACAATGACATTTTCTTTGTCAATACAACCATGAACCTGTAATATAGATTTGTCACCTAAAAATAAACTCTTGTTTCTCCCTTTAGCAGCATGAGACCATTTATATAAGACAAATATTTCAAGTGCTTCATCAAAAATTGCCATCAATTGGCTATACCTATGTGATTTCCACCAAATGACTGCATCATCTTTTAAATAACACGATACCCAATGTTTCCAATCCTCTTTCAAAAATGATTTCAAGTATTTTATGAATTATTCAATATTAGGGCCATCATCTTTTCCAGTAAAAAACATCTTTCTTAGGATAAATCTTGAACAAAAACTAGGATTAAAAATAACTTACTGCAGAAAATTGCAACTTTTTCTGGGAAAACCCTGAAAAACTGTTGAATTTAAAATGCTCATAACTTTATTTCCCATACTTCGTTTCAGTTGATTTCTTTTTTATAATGTGTAGTTTTCTGACAGGAATTCAAATACCCAATTTGTTTTTCCAAATTCAACTCATAAAGATTCATATCTGAACTTGAAGTGCGCCATCCTCTTTTTCTTCCCTAGAAAAATTCTGCAAAAAAGAACAATTTTTTTTTTTTCCTTCTTTGGCCAAGAAAAGTGCTCTGATACCGATTGTGATGTACCTATACCGGATCTGAAAATATAATTCAATAAGACCAAGAATAAACCATAAACCATTCACCATAACATGAACACAAGATGTAGAAAAAACCCTTGAGGTAGGGTAACACCATATATTAATCCTTATGGAAGGATAGAACTCAAGCAATCCTTGCTTGTAAAATCACAATATTCTTCACTATGTTTCATTACATTGCTTACACTTATTTATATAGCTCTCTCTATATCCTAGTAACCTTCTAGAGAGACTTATTACATTTATTACATCTAACTACCATAGTGGTCCTTTATTAATATAGTGGACCTATTCCATCTTACATTGAATGACCACATTCTCAGATATTAAATGACTTCCAATAATAATACATAACCACAATCCCCTTGGGTACCTCCCTAGGTACCCTATATTACCTCCCTAGTTATACTACAAGAATTTACACCTTGAAAGAATGTACAATCCTCCACGCAGGGGAGTGCAGAGGGGGGTTACCCCCTCTTTGGGGTCTGGGGGCAAGCGGGTTCTCGGAGGAACAATTTCCTTGTAAATGCATATTGTAATTTCATTGTAAATCTGGACCGTTCATTATAAGGTTGCAGATCTAACGGTAGAAGTTATGTTAAGGTTGTTGGACATATTTTCATTGATGTCAACAGTCGATGTCTTTAAGTTATAATGATGAGTTGGTATGAACAAGGAGATGAAAATCCATGTATAGAAGGACTAACAAATTAAGATATCAGGAGGGTTAGCGACTGAAGATCAGAAGCTCGGAAGAGATGATGCACATGAATCTCGGTAGGGAAAGCATAGTGCAGAAACATAAATGGGATTGACATCCACATAGAACAAACCAGGGTCATTGGATATGCAAGTGCCAGATCAAGTGAAGGGATTGATTGCGGAGCGTGGAGGGAGAATTAAACTAACGTTATTTCCAATCCCGCAATTATTTTAGATCGTCGGATCTCATAGATTCAAAGATCGACGACTATGATTAAATCACCAACAATCGTACAACCTCAATTGCGGAGTTTGGGTGACGAATTAAACCACATGCAAGTTATGGTTCCACAATCCACATCGACCGTTGGATCATGTTAAGTGGAAGGATAGGATAAGAAAAGACGAAGACTGTCTGATACGAAGTCCCAAAGTAAATGTAAGCCGTCTGACTGAGGAAACAGTTTGGAAGATATCCTGACCGTCAGATTGAGGAAAGTAGAACGATGTGATAAGCAAGGCCAAAGGCCCAAAATCCTAAATAGTCAAATTCCCGACAGCCGTTGGATCATGTTAAGCCTTTTCAGGTTAAAGAATGACCATTGGATGAAGTCAAGTTACTCGAGGTCACACTTCGGGGAATCTCACTTCGGGAGAAATGGGCAGTGGAGAAATCAAATTAACCGAAGTTCCGAAGGATGAAGTCCCGAAGTGGATATGAGTCGTTCGATCAGTGGAACACTTCAGAAACTATCTTGATCATTAGATCAAGGAGAAGAACATGTTCCATATGAAGAGATCTACGTTAGCAAGGACATGTGGCATAATCATATGATGACAAGTGTCAAGGTCCCATAGGTACTATAAGCATAAGTAAGTCACGAATCCAGGTGACACATGGTAGCCACTCAGGAAGTACCACTTCAACAAGTGACGTCAACAAGTTATGTCTCTTTGGGAGTTTTTACTTTGGGAGTTTCATCACCAGCAAATGCCCTAAGTCCCAAAGTCTCGAAGGTCGAAGTCTAGAAGTGGACATGAGTCTTCCGATCTGAAGAACACTTCGGGAGCATTCTTGATCGTTGATCTAGTACAGTGGAAGGATAGCATAAGTGGATGTGTCAACCGACAACAAAATGTCTCTACCTATTTATGACTTATTGAACAGGTGATCACTCCAGAGGAAATTGGATCAACGATTATCCAAACCCCCGAAGCCTTGAACTCCCGAAATAAACGTGAACCGTTCACTCACCATTATATTAAGTCATGATCATCGGTTTGCTAAAAACCTATGGACATGCCAGGATCATCCGACTAATGGAAGAACGAATGTTGATTGTCTGATTTGTTCTGGTGGAATCTAATTCGGGTGATTTGAAAGGTTACAAAAGCCTGACGTCCCGAAGGAAGAAGTACCGAAGAACACACTTCCAACACTGGACATATGGGGGTTAAGAGGAAAAGGGCGAAAGAAAAGACAATGCTTAAATTAATAAGCTTGTGGTTCTCTTAGGCCCAAGATATGATCACTTTTATGATGGTTATTATACACTTTTGCCACATGTACATATGCGATTTTCATCTTTTAAAGGAGCTTTTTGAATAATTTTATGATAAAACGGTATGATCAACATAAGGTATGTGTAATTCATGTTTAATGATTGTATCAAGTGTAATTCATCATGTTTTATGATTTCCAAGAAATTATTCATGTTTTTCTGGTGTTACAGGGAAAAAACACACTACGTTTCTAGTTCCGACACTTGATCCAACACTCATTCTGTCACTCGTTTTGACACTTGATCCGACACTCCGTCCAACACCTCTTCCTGCAAAAAACCGGAGGGCGATTTGGCGGTTATGGTATTGGTGACCAGTGGGGGGCGAATCAGAGACATGTGTTTTGTTCATGCTTATCCTCTCCAGCTACTGAACTCTTGACAACTCGATTTTGGGTTGTTATGGTGGGTGATTATTGGCTAGCTTTGTTTCGACAGTTAGGGCACCATTAATGAAATTTGCCAATTTTAGAAGTGGTTTGAACCTCCTGTGGTCGACCACTTGGTCTGTAAACATTATAAATACCACCGTGGTGGTCAGATAATTGTTAAGCAGTAGAAGAAGTCGCGTGTTAGAGCCAAAAACGATTTTGGCTCTGTTTTTGCATTTTTCAATTGCCAGAATTGTATAAAACCATGTTTCTGCGTTTTAATGGTGAATTCCTTTTGTTAATTTCGTGGTGTGATTTTAGAGAGTGACCACAACTTGTTGGGGGGCCCACCTGCAGTCTGGTAACTCTTCCATGTGTTGTTTTTACATTTCATAGCTTAGTCATCTCTCTTTTTCATTTCTTGTACATGTATTGCTATCTTTCTTCTGTTATATAATTTGTTGTTGTAGCTTAATGATTTGGTTCTTTTGCAGGTTAGTATAAAGGCGTGTGTTAATATGCATTGATTTGATAGATAGAGATGAATTTGGAAAATCATCTACTAACCCCATGTGCAAGTAGATATTAGATTATGTTTTATTCATGCTTTTGAAATTTGATTTAAAATAAGAATTAAAACAGAGTAGAACAGAGTTTTAGTTTATGTTTTCTTTAACCAAGGCTTCGGTGGATGGATAGGGTTAGTTTCAGTTTTTATTTCCTATTCAATTGTTAATTATATTTTTCTTAATTAGTTGTTGATTAATTTATTCATTAGTTTACTTTGTCATGCTTTAATTTCTGTTTTAAGCATTTTTCTTATTACATTTTGAATTGTTAAGATAGAGCTAGTTTAGTTTATGTTATGTAATTTCTTGCTTAGATTTAGATTGCAATTTCAAGTTGTAGTTAATGACTGAATTAAGTATAGTATAAGTTTGCTTATATTAGTATAGAATGCATTTGAATTTCATAGATTAGAAAACAATTTCTTGTTTTCATAGAAGAGATAGTTTCTTGCTTTCATAGTTTAGAAAATAGTCTTATTTGCTGTTGTAGGATAGATAGACTTTGCTTTGATAGATTAGATAGTAGTTTGCTTATCATAGATTAAGAATTAGTTGTTAATATTTATTGCTTTCAATAGAATAGATTTCCTTTCATGCATTGCATTGAGCATGTAGATTTCCTTTCATGCATTAGAAATAGTTTTGCATTAGGCATTTAGTTCACTTGCCTCTTAGGCTAGATAGTTGTTCAATGAGAAGTTTTACTTGCAGTATTTAGTTGCCTTTGATTACTTGTATTTTGCTTTAGTAGGTTAGTTAGGTGCCTTTGCTTACTTGTCTTTTTCTTTAGTAGGTTAGTTAGGTGTCTTTGCTTACTTGTCTATTTGCTTTAATAGGTTAGATAGGTGCTTTTGCTTACTTGCTTATTTATTTGCTTTCATAGGGTAGTTGCTCATTGAATGTAGGTTGGCAAGTGAAAGAAGTTTGCTTTTGTCATTTTCTTATTGTGCTTAGTAGTTTTCTTTTTCTTATCGTTAAACCAGTTTTCTTTACATAGAGTTTTCATTTGCTTTCCTAGGAACTATCCATTGACCCTTGGCCCAAAAGTACTTAGGTTACCTAGTTTCATTTTGCTTAGTAGGGTTTGTTCATTAAATAGTTTTTCTTGAGTAGATTAGCCTTAGATAGTTGCCTTCCTTAGTTAGACTATACTCCTAACAACCCTTCTACCTTAGCATATATTTTGCTACAACTCTACGTTTACTTACCCCAGGTTGACAATTTAATTAAGGGTTTTTACTGTGTTTTTAGTACATATAGAACACCCATCATTTTTGGCACCGTTGCCAGGGAGTTGTCTCAAGGAAAGAAGTAGTTAGGAAATAGATCATCCTTATACCTTAGGATTATCTTGGTGGCAGGGGAACTTTAAGACGAGAGGTAAGAACCTACGCATCTGCTATAGCAGGTTCCCCCAAACCCAATGGTAGTTTTTGTTTTCTTTCATGAATAGACTTAGAAACCAAATGGTAGCTTTTTATTTTGTTTTTTCTTTCTTTCATATATAGGCCTAGAAACCCACATGGTAGATACATTAAATCTAAATTATACCTTTCAAACAAGGTTCCTGCCAATCTCTTTGGGGGAAGGAGTGTTCTGCTTATAAAATCCATAGACCGATATCGAAAAATAGGAGTTAGCTCAACCCAAAGAGGTAAAGAAGTCTCTAAAGAGACTAAAACAAGGAGCACTAAAGAATAATAAATTGAGGCACCAATAATAGTGGGACAGGAGGAAAGACCACTCGAGCCTTCTGCATAACCAAACAATAAAACCGTTTTTTTTTTACCACCATCAGGAGATCCTTGTGGACATCATCTTTGTGTGAACCAAGTTTTATCAAATGGCAAGATGAAATCAGAAGCAACTTTTAGCCTGAGGGAACTTTCTAAAATCCTAGCAATAGCTAGGATCTCTTCTTCTCAAGAAGAACACATCTTGACAATAGCCAAGAATTTGTCTACCTCTCCGAAAATATTAGAAGAATCAAGGTCCTATGAGCTAAAAAATGACTTTCCTTGCCAAAATGCGAAGGAAGATGAAAAATTATGGACTACATCCAGTGGAGAGCAATCATTAAGACCTAAGATTGAGGAGTTCTCAACATCCATCTCAGTAGATCCTTTATGTACTTCATAAATCAAGCATCCAGAAGAAAAGGATCTGCATAATATGATGAAGGAGAGCATAGAAATTACTGTTGATGAACATCAAGATTACATTGAAATTTGGTTTCAAGAGGTCATCAAGCCACAATACTATTCTCTTCTTCAACACCTTCTGATTCCCAAACAAGTAGGTTGGTTGGTTCTTCATATCTAGGTAATCACTGCGGTAACTTTTTCATACATGGATATGAGTATGTTTCTTATCTTGATCCACACATGGTTACATTGGAAGAGTTCTTACACTTGAATACATATTTTCCCTTTCTTTTTAGTTAGGGTAGGATAGTAAATAAAAGTTGCATATTGTTAGTTTAGCTTAGAGTCTAATGGAGCCTCATTTTACATTTTTTTTTTTTAAGAACTATGAGATACATGTTCCTATGACTTGATATCATTGATCTCATTAGTTTGTTATATTTTAGAGTGTGGTTTTTGTAAACAGTTTTAGAGATCTTTGTAGGTATTTATTTCACCAGGAGTAGACAATTTCAAGGAGATACAAAAGAAGAATTTTTCTTCAAAACATTGCTATACTTAAACCTTATTGTCTGCTAAGCATCAAATGAATAATGACTTTCTATAATTAGCCATGTTTTTGCAAAGACTTTCATCATATTTTTTTCAAGGAATCTTAAATAGCAGTTGCTCTTGAACCTTCACCACTATATAAGGAAGTGACACCGTAACCATCTAGCTTAGAGGTATCTCGTACAGTTTTTCCAAGAAACCTAAGTAAGTGAGTCAAGTGTCTTTATCAAAGAGTAACAAGGAGGTCTAATTAGCGGTTAGTCATGGAGACATCACAATAAGTTGAGCCTAGAGATAGATTTATGTTCTATCTCAATGGTACCATCCACTACACACTAAATATCTTGATTACATCATATCTTTAGATAGGCCACGTCCACTTAAGTACCCCTTACATCAGGACAATCACTATGGAATATATATAACGAAAAGTCATCCTCTAACATAAATACCATCCCAATAAAAGGAAAGAAAATGTTGTTTTTAGAGTTGTCCCCCCATCCTCTTGCATAAATCAATCTTATACTAAAATTTTAAAATATGGAGGGCTAGTCTCTGAGGGTGTAAGAGGCTAACTCGTCGGGATATTGAACAGGTTTGCTGGTAGCGGGTACCGGCCTGTGGTATGACTAGGTAAACCCGTCGAAATACTGAATAGGATTGCTGGCAGCTGGGCATTCTACCTAGTGAGGATGATAATCTGACAATAATAATAATAATAATAAATTTAAACTTGTCCTGATGTACGAAATTACTTGTAGACAAAGATGACATGAAGTATGTATGGTTAAGATGAGGTTAATGAACTCCATAAACTTGCTATTGGGAAATAACTCTAAGACTATATTGAAATTGTCGTGCCTACCTCTTCTTATATATATATAGGATCTCTTATCCTATAGGTGGGGCCATCTTCTAACCGTCTCGTCAGACCAATTTGTGAAATTTTATCTTTGCACTTGACATACTATAAATCTTCGGCTATTGGGGATACTGACTGGTTTCCTATACTTTTGATTGTGAGGTGTCACAATACTTAGGTGTGGGGGAGGGGTTCATGAGTTGACAAATGATCATTGCCTAAAGAAGTAAATCTTTGTAAAAATTTTGTATTATTTTCATGATACAGGTTATTACATCAACAGTCATTTTATCTTGAAGTGCTAAACTCCCGTGTGCTATAAATTGTTGTACATGTCCTTAACAGACCACTTTGTTGGTTTATTTTTGTTACAGGCTGTTTATTATAGGTTTGGCATTACATTTTTGCTACATGTTGTTCATTGTAGGTTTGAAATTACATGTTCTATGCAAGAGGATTGAGTTAGCATGGTGGAAAAATCAACAACAATGGAACACTCTTAGCCTGCCTCAACTCCTATTCACTATGTTCATGGCCTATGAGGAATTAATTGCCTCAGCCACAAAGATCCCCAGAGTTGGAGACCATTGATTTAACCACCACTAGTTGCCAAGAGAAAGCTATAACAGAGTTTTGAAAAATGAATTTCAGAACATCTTTGGAGCTAAGGGATACTCCAAGGAGTGGATAAAATAGGAGCTAATCAACCCTCTCATAGTCATCACCAGATTGATTACATGTGAAGGTAGATATTCTTCCTTTAAAGCCTGTCAATTTCGATTATTAGCTCACTTTCAGTTCAATAAGCCATGGTAACTTTCCCTTTTACTTCTTGAAGAGTCTAGAGAAGATGTCTTCCCAAGTGAGGAAGGATCTAACCAATCCCCATAACAACCTATTTCACCACGGCCTTATCAAACTACTTGTCTTAGCCGAGTTGGAAAAACAGGAGAAAATGTGGGATGAGTTCATTTACCAATTTGCAAACTCTCATCTTACAATCAAGACTAGCAAGAAGACTCTTGATCTAGGGATTGTTACTCCACCCAAACCCTCATGCTCAAGCTATTCCTTTATTAGATAAACTTGTTGATACCTCTGCAGCCTCATCAAGAGAAAAGACCAAGAAGCGCATTGCTAATTCATGGCATGAGGACATGCCATATATTCAGTCTGGGGGGGGTTTTCCTGAGCTAAAAATGCTAAGCATCACCCATTTGTGTAACAAAACCCATGAGAAGAGGAAGTAGGATTTCTGTCAAAATTCCATCATACTGTCTTTTTACAAAGTCTTGGGATATTATAGTAGCAGTTGTTTGTATTGGTATGCTAAATTATATACTGCTGACATCATTGTGTGTTTTATAAGCTCCTGTTCATTTTTATGTTTATTCTATAGAATACTGCGTATACTTAACTACTCTTTGTGAAAAATACAGAGCGATTATAACTGCTAAATACTTACTGTCATATGTATTCCAAGCTTATGAAAATAGGATCAGTTGTTTGAATTGTTACATATTAATGACAAGAAATAAAAATTCTCTTGTTCACCATGCCTACTAGTACAAACCAAGCCTTTTTTTAGTATCCGTCAGTTCTGTCAGTCACCAGTGATCAAATTTACTCTTTCATGTGATTGATAGGGTTATTAGGTCAAATTGTTATATTTTCAAGATAAAATTCTCAAATAAAATTTGAGATATCTTGGTTGTAAAATTGTCATTGGTGTGTATAGGTTTCATTACTACTCCCTCCACTCATCCAAGATCATAAATTCTCATCATGGTCATGTCATCATTCCTTGTCATAAATTTTCAAATGATTGTCTTGGTCAAAGTTCTACTTAAAAATTGGTTTTTGAATTAA
Organism: Picea engelmannii; assembly: GCA_009831015.1. Lineage (NCBI taxonomy): Eukaryota > Viridiplantae > Streptophyta > Pinopsida > Pinales > Pinaceae > Picea > Picea engelmannii. The sequence continues at coordinate 2,077,142 of ML776777.1, forward strand.
GGAAGATGAATTTGACAAAAGTGAAAAAGGTTTTTGTCAATAATAGAACAAGAAACAAAAACCTCCTTAATTTTATGCACAAGTGTTATTTTTTGAGAGAAATCCCCCAAATACAATTGCTATAGGAGGGTTTATGCACATTTGGACAACTTGACTCGAAGTCAGTTTTTTAGAGGTTTGGAGAAGGCATTTGCAGTGCCTGATGGTTCCATTGTGTAGCAGACATCATAAAATTTCTACCCATACCACTTTCATCCCAAAATATCCTCTGTGAAGGACTCCAAAATCCCTACCAAAGACCACGCTGCGCTTCTGCAAGTTTTGAGTAACCAACTTCAAGCTGGGCTTATGAACAAATGGGAAAGTAATTTTGAAACCTGGAGGCGGTTTGTGTTCATAACATACCAAAATACAATAATCTCTCTCATTTTTTGAATATACTTTATGGTTTTGGATATATTCTATCATCTTAGAGGCCTATGCTTTCAGAAAATAAAACACTCTGTTTTTTTCCTGTTATAGTCATATTTTATTTTTGTGTTTTCTTAACAATAGGGAATGAATTTTTGGAAACTAAGAGAGGATTTTATCAAGGACATATAAAAAAACAATAAAATATCTCAGTTTATAAATATATGTTATGGTTTTGGATATATTCAATTATCTTAGAGGCCTAGTTTTTCAAGAAATAAAACACTCTGTTTTTCCTGTTTTAGTCATGTTTTATTGCCGTGTTTTCCTAACAACTGAAAGTGAATTTTTCAAAAACAAGAGAGGTTTTTGTCAAGGACATATTAAAAAAAACAAACCTCTCTCATTTTTTACACAGGTTTTACTGTCTTGTATTTACGGGTGTCACTTTGATGCCTGTTTTTCACAAGTTCACAAGGCCATAATTGTTGCGCTTATGGGAAGTCACTTTTGGAACTAATTTTGCAGAGGTAAAATTTCTGTTTTTCATGGTGTAAAGGATCAAGGGTATAATATACATATCATGGCTTCCTCACATGTCATCAACAACCTCCAAAAACTTCAAACCCTACAGTTCAAACTTTGAGAGAATGAAACACTGAGTTGTCATTTACGCCATGATAACGTTGTCCTACAAGCCAAGATGAATTCTCTACAATGTTAGGTTGATGATATTAACTGCCACAAATAATAGTCTCTGGATGTAATTGAAACACCATGAAAATCCTAAGTCAAAATTCCCTGGGCAAGAGGGAGAAGCTTCTAAAGCTAATCCACCCCCTCCTTCACAAGTTTAGTCATAAAGGGCAATTTCTTTTTGTTTGCAGTGGGACCTGGAAAATCTTAGGTGTGGGGGTAATGTTGGGCCCAATATATGATCACTTTTTGTTCGACAACACAGGTATTCCAACAGAGGATGAACACCTTCAGTAACCAATCACATAACCAAATCAAAGATCAACACACCGATGTTTTCACGTGGTAAAACCCCTACAGGGAAACATCCACGGCCCCAACCAATGCGGCCACTTGGAGCAGTTTATTAATGCAAAGAAAAAGATTACAGAGAGATTTTACAAGAGAGTTTCTCACAATTGATCATCAACAAATGACCCTCCATGCTCTTTAAATAGAGATCATGGACCAATTGGGCGTTAAGCCATGGATTAATGGCCGTTAAGATCGAGGAGAGTATGAACCATTGGATCACTCTATGTCGGGAACATATCATGATCGTCGGATTTCCTAACTACAAATGCATACTAATGCATACTAAAGAAACACACTTTTACCTAATGACATATTAGACCAAGTAGATCTTAACTAACTTCTAAGTGT
>ML776777.1:2084143-2094577 GCA_009831015.1 Picea engelmannii
TCTATGTCGGGAACATATTGTGACCGTCGGATTTCCTAACTACAAATGCATACTAATGCATACTAAAGAAACACACTTTTACCTAATGACATATTAGACCAAGTAGATCTTAACTAACTCCTAAGTGTCTAAATATCCTAACACTTTTATGATGGTTATTATACACTTTTACCACATGTACATATGTGATTTTCATCTTTTAAAGGAGCTTTTTGAACAATTTTATGATAAAATGGTATGATCAACATAAGGTACATGTAATTCATGTTTAATGATTGTATCAAGTGTAATTCATCATGTTTTATGATTTCCAAGAGCTAATTCATGTTTTTCTGGTGTTAGAGGGAAAAAATGCACTACGTTTCTAGTTCCGGCACTTGATCCGACACTCATTCCGACACTCGTTCTGACACTCGATCCGACACTTCGTCCAACACCTCTTCGTGCACAAAAATGAAGGGCGATTTGGCGGTTGTGGTATTGGCGGCCAGTGGGGGGCGAATCAGAGACGTGGGTTTTGTTCATGCTTATCCCCTCCAACTACTGAACTCTTGACAACTCGATTTTGGGTTGTTATGGTGGGTGATTATTGGCCAGCTCTGTTTCGACAGTTACGGTACAATTAATGAAATTTGCCAATTTTAGAAGTAGTTCGAACCTCTTTTGGTTGACCAATTGGTTTGTAAACATTATAAATACCACTGTGGTGGTCAGATAATTGTTAAGTAGTAGAAGAAGTCATGTGTTAGAGCCAAAAACAATTTTGGCTCTATTTTTTTATTTTTCAATTGCTAGAATTGTATAAAACTGTATTTCTACGTTTTAATGGTGAATTCCTTTTGTTAAGCTCGTGGTGTACTTTTAGAGAGTGACCAAGACTTGATGTGGGGCCCACCAGGAGTCTAGTAACTCTTCCATGTGTTGTTTGTACATTTCATAGCTTAGACATCTCTCTTTTTCATTTCTTGTACATGTATTGCTATCTTTCTTCTGTTATATAATTTGGTGTTGTAGCTTAATGATTTGGTTCTTTTGCAGGTTAGTATAAAGGCGTGTGTTAATATGCATTGATTTGATAGATAGAGACGGATTTCCAAATTCATCTACTAACCCCGTGTGCAAGTAGATATTACATTATGTTTTATTCATGCTTTTGAAATTTGATTTAAAATAAGAATTAAAACAGAGTAGAATAGAGTTTTAGTTTATGTTTTCTTTAACCAAGGATTCGGTGGATGGATAAGGTTAGTTTCAGTTTTTATTGCCTGTTCAATTGTTAATTAGATTTTGCTTAATTATTTGTTGATTAATTTATTCATTAGTTTACTTTGTCATGCTTTAATTTCTGTTTTAAGCATTTTCCTTATTACATTTTGAATTGTTAAGATAGAGCTAGTTTAATTTATGTTATGTAATTTCTTGCTTAGATTTAGATTGCAATTTCAAGTTGTAGTTAATGACTGAATTTAGTATAGTATAAGTTTGCTTATATTAGTATAGAATGCATTTGAATTTCATAGATTAGAAAACAGTTTCTTGTTTTCATAGAAGAGATAGTTTCTTTCTTTCATAGTTTAGAAAATAGTCTTATTTGCTGTTGTAGGATAGATAGACTTTGCTTTGATAGATTAGATAGTAGTTTGCTTATCATATATTAAGAATTAGTTGTTAATTTTTATTGCTTTCAATAGAATAGATTTCTTTTCATGCATTGCATTGAGCATTTAGATTTCCTTTCATGCATTAGAAATAGTTTTGCATTAGGCATTTAGTTCACTTGCCTCTTAGGCTAGATAGTTGTTCAATGAGAAGTTTTACTTGTAGTAGTTAGTTGCCTTTGGTTACTTGTCTTTTGCTTTAGTAGGTTAGTTAGGTGCCTTTGCTTACTTGTCTTTTTCTTTAGTAGGTTAGTTAGGTGTCTTTGCTTACTTGTCTATTTGCTTTAATAGGTTAGATAGGTGCTTTTGCTTACTTGCTTATTTATTTTCTTTCATAGGGTAGTTGCTCATTGAATGTAGGTTGGAAAGTTAAAGAAGTTTTCTTTTGTCATTTGTTTATTATGCTTAGTAGTTTTCTTTACATAGAGTTTTCATTTGCTTTCCTAGGAACTATCCATTGACCCTTGGCCCAAAAGTACTTAGGTTACCTAGTTTCATTTTTCTTTGTAGGGTTTGCTCATTAGATAGTTTTTCTTGAGTAGATTATCCAGCCAGGGATGATTTTAAGGATGGAAATTTATTTTAAAATGTTGAAACCTTGGCGAATCTTACTAATCCTTCATATTTCAACTATAAATGTTTAGTGATATTATTGTAAAAATATTCAAATTTCTAAGGATTTTATACAGTTTGTATAAAATTTTGGCAACTTTAAAGGTAAAATAATTTTATCCTATAGAATTTGGGCGAATCATTTTTAGAATAGCAAATCTTTTTTTGGTGAAATCCATAGAAAATTAGCCCATGAGCGAAATTTAGCCCCTAAAATCATCCCCTGAAATTTAGCCTTAGATAGCTACCTTCCTTAGTTAGACTATACTCCTACTAGCCCGTCTACCTTTGGCATATATTTTTCTACAACTCTAAGTTTACTTACCCCGGGTTGACAATTTAATTAAGGGTTTTTACTGTGTTTTTAGTACATACAGAACACCCATCAGGTTCTGTGCCTGTGGTCACATGTAAATGGTATGAAGGAAGCACCTCTACAGAATTTGATTTCTACAATATTTGCAGAAACATGAAAGTAAGTTAAATGAAATCAATCCATACTTATGATTAATTAATGAAAATAATTTTCATTAAATTGAAAGGGCTTCTTGATAATATTTGGATAAAGAAAAACAAACGAGATTATTGTTAAATGAAGGAGTGCGATGGTCCAAACAAAGGGAGACAATGTTTCATAGCTCACACCAGTTGGAAGAATATATAAATGAGAAAGAGTGGTGAGAAGAAAGTGTGTCTGGAACCTGAGAGTAGAAGATCAAAACAAAAGCAGAGTCCAAGAAGAAGAACTGTTGGTTTTAGGGTGCTTGTCAATGTCATATTGAAGATCAAGAACATAAGGAGATAGAAGATAAATTATGCAATCTAGTGTGTGACATTGAAGACCTTTATTAGACTGCAGCAGATACATTGAAGTTTAAATTATAGAAGCCAGAGAGCAAGAGATAAAGTTTGACTGCAGATAACCAGAAGACCATATAAGTAGAGGTTGCTACAAGACAAGTATAAAGTGCATTAGTTAATGATTCTAAGAAGACTTGGTGAATTGATGGTATCTCTATGTGTTTATGAACACCTTGAACATTGTACAGTAAGATATTTATAAGTGTTATAACCTACATAAAGGGAGAAAGGGTGGAGCAAGGGAAAACAAGTCAAAGTCAAAAAGTCAAATCTGATAGGACTTGTGTTAATGGCCACATGAATCAAATTCAATATGAAGAGAAGAAGAGATTGAATTGCATTGGGAAATTAGTTGGATGTTAGAAACAAATTCACATATCGACAAAAAATTTAAACAGGGTTGTAGGGAGGTGCTAGGGCCAGCTACAAACCTTTAGGGGGTCATAGCCTCCTTCCAATTGCAGCTGGTAAATAGGGTGTTGAAGCATCCTTTCAGTGGTAGTTTATAAACTAGGGGGTCATAGCCTCCTTTCAATTGCAGTTGGTAAATAGGGTGTCGACGCATCCTTTCAATGGTAGCTCATAAACTAGGCAGTCGTAGCCTCCTTCCAGTTACAACTGGTAAATATAGAAGCATCCTTTCAGTGGTGGTTGGTAAACTATGGGGTTGTAGCCTCCTTCCAGTTGTAGTTGGTAAATGGGGTGTAGAAGCATCCCTTCAGTTGTAGCTGAAGAAAATTGGGGACAATCTCTCCATCAAGTTGTAGCTTGAAATTTTTTTTGTAAAAGAACAATTTATTAATGAGAAAAGAGTTGGTGGTTTTCCTTGTTGGGTTCCACGATAAAATCTTGTTTTCATAGGGGTTTTTTGTTCATCATATATTCCTTAATTGAATAATTAATGTGCGTGCTTAATATTTATGGAATGAACGAGAAAAAAGTAGACAATATTGATTCACCCCCCACTTTGAATATTGTTGGATATTCCATCAAGGTTTTTTTTCCCTAGAAGGCACTCCTCTTTAATCAGGGAAATGTATTTCCGCTATGTATCATTGCGAATATTGTATTATAATATAGGAGACTGTGAGAGAAAGAAGAGGAAGTTACAATGGGTTTTTTGTAGGTTCTATCCCTTCATTTGCTGGATAATAATAAAGGAAGGACATGGAAATTTCTCTGGTGGATGTAGCCCACACTGGGTGAACCACGTATATCTATGTTTCTATTGTATTGTGTATCCTCTATGTTTTATTTCTGCATTTGTTTTATTTTATTTCTCTGCGATCCTGTTTTTATAACAACTGGTATCATAGCGAAAGGTAACTCGTAGGAAAAGAGGGTTCCTAGTTCGAGTGGTGGCAACGGTGAAAGATGGAAATTTTAGGGTCGAGATATTTAACAACCAAAACTACTAGTTATGGAAGATGCAGATGGAATATTATTTATATCAGAAGGACATATTCCTACCATTGGGTGGAATAAAAAATAAGCCGACGACCATGAAGGATGAAGAATGAGAGGTTCTTGATAGAAAGGCACTAGGAATGATACGATTGAGTCTGATAGCGTCAATGGATTTCAATATTTCGAAAGAAAATACAACGAAGGAGATGATAGATGCATTGGCTAAACTGTATGAAAAACCCTCATCATACAATAAGGTATTTCTAATGAAGAGATTATTTAATATGAATATGTCAGAAGGTGGGTTTGTTGCAGATCATTTAAAAGAATTTAATACGGTTACTAATCAACTAATTTTTGTAAAAGTGGACTTTGATGATGAGGTCAAGGCTCTTCTAATATTGTTCTCATTGCCAAAAAGATGGAACGACTTGGTCATGGCTGTAAGTAAATCTATTTCTGGTTCAAACACTTTAAAATTTGAAGATGTTGTTGGTGTTATCCTTAGTGAGGAAATGCAACGGAAAAGCACACATGAGACATCAGTTAATGCATTAAACATGGAGAATAGGGGAAGAATAAAGGATAGAGGAAAGGGATCAAGGAACCACGAGAATTCTAGGAAGGGTATATCCAAATCTAGATTTGGAAAGATAGAGTGCTAGAATTGTGGGAAGAAATGACATCTGAAGAAAGACTACATAGCTCCAAAGAAACAAAGATATGGACAACATGAGAAAAATCAGGAAGCAAATGTAACATGTGATGTGTTACAAGATGCTTTGATTCTTTCTGTAGATAATATTTATGAGTCTTGGGTAGTATATTTAGCGGCTTCATTTCATGCCACACCCCTTAGGAAACATTTTCTAGGTTATGTTCAAGTTGATTTTTGACAGGTTCATGTGGGTGATGATGCACCAGGAAAAATTGTTCGAATGGGAAAGGTAAAAATAAGGAAAAGAAATGGAAACCAATGGTTGTTGAAAGAGGTAAGACATGTTCCATATCTAAGGAAAAATCTAATTTGAACAGGGAAGTTGGCAAGTGAAGGTTGTATATCCATATTTATAGATAAGGTGTGGAAGGTCACCAAAGGATCATTGGTGATAGAAAAAGGAGAGAAGGTAGGTACATTGTATTTATGTACTAGTAATATTGAATCTTCTATCTCTTTAGCTTCTATAGGAGTGGATACAACACTGTGGCATCATAGGATTGGATACATGAGTGAGAAGGGGATGCAGATACTTCACAAAATAAATTTGTTTCTAGATCTTAAACAAATTGATTTGGATTTATGTGAGCATTGTGTTTATGGAAAAGAGAAGAGAGTCAGATTTCTTAGAGTCAGAAAATAAAAGAAGAGTGAATGATTGGATCTTGTGCATACAGATGTATGGGGACCAACTCATGTATTATCTCTTTGTGGCTCTCTTTATTATGTTACTTTTATTGATGATGCAACTAGAAAAACTTGGGTTTATTGCATTCGAAAAAAATATGATGTTTTTGATACTTTTAAGAAATGGAAAGCTTTGGTTGAGAATGAGACATGAAAAAGGTTGAAGTGTCTCAGATAAAAAAATGCAGGTGAATATTGCAGCAAGGAGTTTGATGATTATTGTGCATACAACAATATTTGTAGAGAGAAGACAGTTCCAAGAACAACACAATAAAATGATGTATTGGAAAGGATGAATAGGACAATCATGGAGTGTACAAGGAGTATGAGATTGCATGTTGGATTGCCATTACAGTTCTGGGAAGATGTTGTAGATATTGTTGTGTACTTAATAAACATAGGACCTTCAAGCTCTTTGGATGGTAGAATTCCAGAGGAGGCATGAGCAGGTAAAAAGGTAAACTATTCCTTTTTGAAGACTTTTGGTTGTGAATAATTTGTTTATATTGATAAAGATAATAGAACAAATCTTGAGGAAAAATCCAAGAAGTGTACCTTTATTGGATACAATGTTAATGATTTTGGTTATCACTTATGGGATTATGAAAATAAAAAAATCATTATGAGTAGAGATTCCATATTCAATGAGAAGGTCATGTACAAAGATCAGTTGCAGGGAAAGAAACAGGAAAAAGAAAGAAAAAAATACACAGTGCTTGATGAGATCAGTGAAAAATAAATTCCAAAGGTACTAGAAAATCAAAATGTACAACAACAATATCAATAGGTACCTCAAACTCCTGAAAGTATTGTTAGAAGATATACCAGGTTAAGTAGACCCCTTGAACAATAATGTCCTTCATTGTATTATTTATTGTTGACTACTTATGGTGAACCAGAATGTTATGAAGAGGCAATGTAGGTAGACACCAAAAAGAAGTGGGAGCAAGGAATGAAAGAGGAAATGGATTCCTTGGTAAATAACTAGACTTGGGACTTGGTTCAGTTGCATGCAAGAAAATGAGCATTGCATAATAAATGGGTTTACAAGTTAAAGGAAGAAGACGGAGGGAAAAAACAATACAAGGATAGACTTGTTGTAAAGGGGTTTGCACAAAAGAAAGGTAGAGATTTTGCTGAAATATTTTCTCTAGTTGTTAAAATGACTTCAATTAGGACTATTTTAAGTCTTGTGGCAGTAGAAGATTTGCATCTTGAATTGTTAGATGTAAAAACAAATTTTCTCCTTGGGGATTTGGAGGAAGAGATTTATATGTAGCAGCGATAGCGGTATGAGGTTGAAGGAAAGGAGAATTTGGTATGCAGGTTGAAGAAGAGATTGTATGGCCTAAAGAAATCTCCAAGGAAGTGGTATTTGAAGTTTGACAGGTTTATGGCATAACAAGGTTATAGTAGATGTCATTTTGATCACTGTGTTTATTTTAAAAGGCTAGAAAATGGGAGCTATATTATATTGCTATTGTATGGAGATGACATGCTTGATGTAGGGTCTAATATGCAGGATATAAATGTTTTCAAGAATAAATTAGATAATTCATTTGCAATGAGGGATTTGGGTGCTTTAAAGAAAATCCTTGGAATGAGAATAACAAGAGACAAGAAAAATCGCAAATTGACATTGTCTCAGGGTGAGTACATAGAGAAGGTGTTGGAGAGGTTTATAATGCAGAATGCAAAACCAGTTAGTACACCTTTGGCCAACCATTTCAAATTAACTAAGGAAATGTGTCCCAAGACATAGGTTGAGATAAAATACATGTCCAGGGTCCCTTATTCATCGACAGTTGGAAACTTGATGTATGCGATGGTTTTCACAAGACTAGATATTACACATGTAGTGGGAGTTGTGAGCAGGTATATGAACAATCCATGTAAAGAACATTGGGAGGCAATAAAGTGGATTCTCAGGTATTTGAGAGGTATTGCTACTCATACATTATGTTTTGACAGTTCAAACACTATTCTAGAGGGATATTTTGATTCAGATATGGCAGGTGATAAAGATAGTGGGAGGAGAACCACAAGGTATGTTTTTACTATATGTGGAACAACAGTAAGTTGTATTTCAAAACTGAAAAAATGTATTTGTACTTTCAACTACAGAGGAAAAGTATGTTGCTGCTACAAAGGCTAGTAAAGAGATGATTTTTGTAATAACCGAATAATTTAAATAACCTACTTAGTAGTAAAATTCAATTTTTTTTACTAATTTAACTCATTTGTATGCAATTTCGTCCATATAATAAAATTTAATAACACATTAATTCAAAATAATGCATAATTCTTACCTGAACCTGATGCTATTGTTTGCTCGCTGCTTGCTTCCTTCCCTCTTTTTTAGAACACTACCCAAAATTGTCCTCCCTGTCGACTAGTTAGCTCCTAGCCCTAGGATATCAACGAATATCCTAGCCCTCTGTGCCCAAAACCCCCAGCAAACCCCCGGTGCACTGTGTCAATTCCACTCCAAATTTCACTCTGCCAATCCCCCGCTCCAAAATTCATCCCCAACTCCCGTAGAATAATCCCCTCTCCCCAAACTCCTTTCCCCCCCTTATCCCTCCTTCACCGCCTTCCCTTCATTTACTCCCTTATCCCTACATTTATTACCTTATCCTCTTATTAAATATATTATCCCATTATTAAATGCTTCTTATCCTTTATTTAATGTTTGTTACCCCACTCATATACGTAAGTTTTAATAAGTTAAATTATCAACTCTATTAATTCTTTACTCACATAATTAAAGAGTTGATTAATAATTAAATAACCATTGACAATTATGGACAATTAATTAATGATGATTAATTTAGTTAATATTATATAAGAAAAAAAATTTAGGATTATATTATTAAATTAATTATAATTAATAACCAAGGGTCGTTACATACACCCACCCTTCAGGAAACTTTGTCCCAAAGTTAAGGTATCTTATGGTACAAAGAACAAAACATGGTTCACACATTCATAACAACTAACCGACACTATCAATAAGTAAGTCAAGAAAACTCATACATACTAGTGTATATGTACAAGAAATGTATGTGTAGCTAGTACATACAGTCTCGTGCATGTGCTAATAATCAAAACTACCATCCTTTAGTAATTTATGTATACATTCAATCCAGTCAGCAAGACTAGTCTTTTTAAAAAAAACAACAATCAATTAATTGTGTGAGAATTCGTTTAATCACAATTGTCCGGTTCAATAATTTATTTTAAACAACTGTGGTTTAGTTACATAATAATGAATATTCATACATACACATTTTTCTTCATCAAACCCCACCATAAGAAAAATCTCCATATAGTCTCAACTATTCTACTCATCCTTCCTCCCTAGCCTACTTCCTATCCATCCTCTGCTAGACTATCTTGGAGTGTCAGCTATACTGACCTAACTCCAAATAGAACCCGTAAGTGGAAGTGTCGCTATCTCGATCAAACTTCCCTAGCAGACAACTGACAGTCATCATCACATGACCTGGGGAGCGTGAACTAGCACCGTCCTCCCATGACTTCAGGTTTCGGAGGATACACGGTGGGAAATGCCTCCACCCCTCCTAACGAAACCAGGGTCAACACCCTACAATGAAGGATACTCGGTGGGAAATGCCTCCACCCCTCCTAACATGACTAGGGTCCACACCCTATAATGGAATACACAGTGGCACCGTGTTGCTGGAGGTTTTGTCATCGTTTATTCGGTTTTGGGTAGTGTCGTTACCTGAAATCATGCACTGATCCACATATCATAGTAATGCATCCAAACCAATATAAATTTTCAAATACAATATTCATACCATAATGTTTCTCGATCAGTGGTCCTGATATATACTTTCATCATCATTATCCCTTGGCTATTTCATATCCCATAACCTGCAGATTAGTCTGTAACACAAACTCATACATTTCTATGCATTATCATCATGTAATTGCATACTGTCATCATTTCAATTTGGTATCCCTGTACCGATAAATTAACATCAAAGTTTTACAATTAGAAATAGATCTCATAATATCCCATAATTCAATTTCGACACCCATTCACAAGATTATCATTTACCCAAAATAGATTGCATCATATCCAACATCATCCCAATGGCATATAAACATTCATTTATTTCACATTCTCACAATGTGAAATAAATGAATGTTTATATGTAACGAACTGCCTCATTATGACAACCATTCTAGTAACAGGTGCAATTTTTTTTTTGTGTGTTTAAGGTGTGTGCGTGTGTAGAAGTAACAACACACTTGACTCTACGTCGCCACTCGATGACCAACAAGACGCAACCACGACAAAAGTAAAAACTGACCACCTGCCTGTCCTACCCTGCAAGGTTAGGACCTCCAAGACACATAATCAACGCTCAAGCCCAGGTTCCCATCGATTTTAACCATTTAAGGTCTCAGGGCTGGCGACTGTTCTGAGGAACATGGAGGTGTCTACATCCCGCCCGACAC
>ML776777.1:2112961-2125896 GCA_009831015.1 Picea engelmannii
AGGCATGAAATGCCCCAACCTGTTGTTCCTCGTAGTACGCCGGTAGATATTTCCTCCTGAACCTTTCCTCGAAAAGTTCCCAAGATACCGTGTCTGGGGTAAGGTGCAGTTGTCTTTCCAGGTTACCCCACCAGTTCAGGGCGATGTCCCTTAACTGAAAAATGGCGATCTTCGCCTTTGAGTTGGACACATAGTCCCTTAGGGCAAAACACTTGGTCATGCCTTCCAACCATGCTTCCGCGCATTCACTGGCGTGACCTCCGGCAAACTCCAGAATTTTGATCTTCTGCAACTCTCGCGCGATGTCTTCAGGTGGAGGTCCTCCCCCTGAATCCCTTGACGCTTCTGGATTACCCGTTCCAGATGGTGGGGGTTCCACTTCAGTCCCTGCCGGTTGTCGCCCCTTTAAAGTCTCGTTGATGGCTTCCAACGAGCGCAGTATGAGGGCTAGTTCAGGCGATGGTGGTGGTGGCGCTGGTGGTGTTGGAGGTGCTTGCGACGACGCTCCCCTGCCTCGAATCCCTCGAGTCCTGACCATCCTATGTGCTTTGACCTGCATCAACCAAAGTTGTCAGGGTGAGTTCCAGGATGTTTTAAATTAGTGCTACTCAAACTAGAAACAGGGTTAGGCGTAAGTTTTCTTTACTTGTCTGTAGACAGACGTTACTCCATTAGGGGATTGGCTAGGTTAGGGTTAGGTTTAAGCATATAAGCTTTGTTTCTCGCCCCTATGAAAAGAACTATTGGTTCCCTTGCCTTGTAGTTATGCTAGCCTTGCGCCTCACTTGCCACTTCCTACGCTTACGCTCCTAGTACATATGTTGCCTCCTTCCTGCTTGTCCTAGTCTAAGCCCTTTTAATTTACGCTTACAACTTGATTAAAAATGACTCCTGACCTTATTAATTTACGTCGATATGCGTACACCTATTGACAATGGCACAATCAATGATCTTTTAAAATCTTACTTAACCTTAAACCCTTATCTAATGGCTACGCATTGAAGATGCTGGCATATTCTTAGTTGTCCTCCAAAATCAATGGGTCGCATTTATCGTTCATAACTTTCTTGCATTTATCACAGCGTCCGTTAACATGTTTACTTTTTAACATTTACCTATCACATAAAAAAATAATTACTGTAAGGTTATATAATTACCACGTTTAATGATTAAATAGGGTTAAACTGCGGCAACTGAATAATCGTCCACAACTGCCAGCCACGTTTCGGCGTTCGTCAATGCTATGTACCTTTCGGCGTTAGTGTTCTTCTTAAGACACAACGTTGAGCACATACGTCCCTTTGTGGGCTCCTCCATTTATGTCTTTGGCGCTTGATAGCTTGGCATGTGACCTGTATGGCTCAAAAAGGCGCTTGATAGCTTGGCATGTGGTCTTGGGTATAACAATTAAATATTTAAATGTGAAATTATTTGTAAAAGAAACAACGCATGGCGCGTTGGTAAGGAGGTCATTGTTAAAGCTTTGCACCCACGGACTCCATAAATTTTTCTTTTGTTTTACTTATATAAAAAAAATCAAAATACCCACTTAATTTTAATTTGATTTAATTAATTACATTTTTATTTAGTTAAATTTAACTTAATTTAATTTAATTAATTTAGCTTTAAAATTTAAATAAAATAATAATTTTTATTTTTTTTGAAACCCTTTTTTTTTTAAATAATTACAATTAAAATAAAAAAAATAAAAAAAAATAAAAACAATTAATTTATTACTATTAAAATTATAATAAGAAAATAATCAACAAAAAAATAAAATAAAATAAGATAAACTACTCCGACATCGTGGGTCCTCGCATGAGGCCCACGTGCCCCCTCCTCCAGGCGCTCATCTCCTTCTAGACTTCTCTTCGGCCCATCTACGATTATCGAATTTGGTGGTTGGTTGGTCTGGGCATTGAGCGACGAGGTTTCGAAAAACCTAGGGTTCAGAACATTTCCAGTACATTAGGTAGGTCGAGCAGAGTGCAGACAGCTTTAACCGTGGCGAACAGGGGTTCAATGGAGGCCCCGGACCTCATCAATAACATGTATTATGTGAGCCGGGGTCCTGCTATTCGTCGGAATCTGGAACTGGTAAGCCTATTTGCTATTCGTCCCTTCAATACCGTATTCATGATTTGATTAATGTCACTGTATGTAACAGAGATGGTTTTTTTTTTTTTTCGCCAGCGTTTCAGCTCACTATTCCATCCTCTATTCGCAGAGAATTCCAATGTACTCGTGCCGTCCATGAAGCAAGATTGCATCTATTCTCATTGATTTATCTGCAAGCGGAAGTCACAACTGTGTTAGGAAGTCCAGTCCGGCCATGGCGGAGCACCAGAAATATTTGACAGAGACTCTGGTGGACAATCTTAGAAATGGCAGTGCAGCATTCGAGTTTGTGAGTCCTGAGGCATCTTTATCATCTAAGCTGGCACTTCCATTCACATCCATTTCGTCTGTATTTGGTGCTCTTACTGCGGCTCAAAGCCGCGTTAGCTCCCTCTTCTTCGCTCGAATGGATTTGCCGCGGCGTGGAACACCTCCGGCTATGAAAAAGATAGAACATTTTAGCATGCAAAAGGTTCGGGGAGACGGTCACTGTATGTTCCGAAGTTTGGTAAAGGGAATGGCTGCGAATAAGGGTATTTCTCTTAGTCCTAGGGAGGAAGAGGAGGATGCAGATGAGTTGCGAATAGCTGTAAGCGAAACCATATGTGGAAGTGAAAAAGAACGCCGCACATATGAAGAAGCTCTTATTGCAATAACGGTTGAGGAGTCCTTGAAGCAATATTGCATCTATTCTCTGCTTTCAGGCCACCCAAGTTTTTTTTTAAATTTTCCAGAAAAGAGATTTTGGAGCTCGGAAGAACTAATTTCTGTGGGCAATTGCCAGTTATCCAATGCAATGGAAACCATCAAGGAGAACAAGAGGTAAGCGTATTGAATCTGCTATTTTGAATAAATGTCAGACGCTATGTGGCTTTTAATAACACCTAGAAATTGAAACAGAGGGTTTTTTATTTATTTATATATATATATTTTTCTACGGGATCAATCAGTTATTAAATATTAACTAACGGAAAATAGGGGTTCAATTTAGCAGAAACATGCATACCCAGTTGCTTGAACAGTTAATCAATACACAATTTTCATTTTATTAAAAGTGCTTCGTCTTCAGCTTAAAGAGAAGCATCATAATTGAATGGGTGAAAGTCATTGGTTCAAGTCAGTGGAATTGAACTTTGGTTGCTGGCCTGACATGTTTAACGATTCCCTGAGCAATTCTTAAAACATTTTGAAGATAGGAGACGAACTGGAAATCTACATGGCATGTGTTGTTTTTTTTTTTATAAATCACAACGTTGGTTGCCGAAACAATTTCACACAAAAAAGAACTTTGTAGGCATATAAATCAATTTTCATCTATTTTACAGTGTTAATCTTTTGATAGAGATTACAGATGGAACTTGCTAAACCTGCCTCTTTTGGTGATGGCAGATAATAGAGAGAAACACTTAGAAGACTGGCCTGCAGCGCAAATCACCTCAAGACTCAAAAGGCTTAGATCTTGCTTCTATAGATAGGTAGGGTTTGATGGCTTATAAACCTTACATGATTGTGAAAGGCGTTTTAGGGATTGAACTCTGCTAAATCTTAAATTTTAAAATCTTATTTAATAAATTGTTGGAAATCTAAATTGTTGAAGAAATATATCAAGAAAGAGGAAATACAAAATTCTTAGTTTCCTAAAGTGAATAGTAAAATTTTACTGAAGGTAAAAAAAAATACGACTAAAAATTATAGGATGCGTAATGCAATATTCTTTTTCAATTCATATTTCTTTTATATTTATTTTTTGTTTTTACTAAAGTTTCTATGTTTTGTGTGCAGGTTAAGCGTGGCTGGAGTTTTTTCTCAAAAGAATGTACAAATAAAAACTACCCCTTATTTAGGCCTTCGGTTCCAGATTTGAACCAGGGCTCTGATACCAAATGTAATAACCAAATAATTTAAATAACCTACTTAGTAGTAAAATTCAAATTTTTTTACTAATTTAACTCATTCGTATGCAATTTCGTCCATATAATAAAATTTAATAACACATTAATTCAAAACAATGCATAATTCTTACCTGAACCTGATGCTATTGTTTGCTCGCTACTTGCTTCCTTCCCGCTTCTTTAGAACACTAACCAAAACCGTCCTCCCTGCCGACTAGTTAGCTCCTAGCCCTAGGATATCAACGGATATCCTAGCCCTCCGTGCCCAAAACCCCCAACAAACCCCCGGTGCACTGTGTCAATTCCACTCCAAATTTCACTCTGCCAATCCCCCGCTCCAAAATTCATCCCCAACTCCTGTAGAATAATCCCCTCTCCCCAAACTCCTTTCCCCCCTTATCCCTCCTTCACCGCATTCCCTTCATTTACTCCCTTATCCCTACATTTATTACCTTATCCTCTTATTAAATATCTTATCCCATTATTAAATGCTTCTTATCCTTTATTTAATGTTTGTTACCCCACTCATATACGTAAGTTTTAATAAGTTAAATTATCAACTCTATTAATTCTTTACTCACATAATTAAAGAGTTGATTAATAATTAAATAACCATTGAAAATTATGGACAATTAATTAATGATGATTAATTTAGTTAATATTATATAAGAAACAATTTTTAGGATTATATTATTAAATTAATTATAATTAATAACCAAGGGTCGTTACAATTTGGTTATAGAGGTTTATGGAGGAATTGGGAAAGAAGCATGATAATAGAATGTTGTATTGTGACAGTGAGAGTGCCCTTCATATTTCAAATAACTCAACCTTCCATTCAAATACTAAGAATATACATCTCAGGTACCATTTAATATGATTCGTCTTGGAATATGGACATTTGAAGATGGAAAAGATACACACTAGCCAGAATCCTATAGCCATGTTAACTAAGGGAGTAACTAGAGAGAAAATGATTTCCTGCTCAGTTTTAGTTGGTATTCAAGTGTGAATATGAAGATGCTAAATTTTCCAGGTCCAAGAAGGTTCATAGTCCAGTAGATACAACAACGGTGGAGTTTTTGAGATCAGTCTCAAAGTGGGAGATTGTTGGTTGTGGAGCCTGAATATCTTCCTGATTTAGAGGTATTTTTTTTCAGCTGTTTTTATACCCCATGAACATTTTACACCCCGAAAGAATGTACACTCCTCCATGTGGGGGAGTGCAGAGGGAGGTCCAGGGGAAAGGGTTGCCCCTAAAGGAAAATTTTCCTTGTAAATGTATAATATAGTTTCATTGTAAATATGGACCATTCATTATAAGTTCGCATATATGACAGTAGAAGTTATGTTAGGTTTTTTTTCCCTAGAAGGAAACCCTCTTTTATGAGGGAAATTTATTGCGGCTATGTATCACTATGAATATTGTATTCTGAGATAGGAGACTGTGAGAGAAAGAAGAGGAAATTACAATGGGTTTGTTGTATATTGTATCCCTTCATTTGTTGGATAATAATAAACGAAGGACCTGGCAATTTCTCTAGTGGATGTATCCCACATTGGGTGAACCACGTATATCTGTGTCTCTATTTTATTGGGTATATTTTGTGTTTTATTTTATTTCTCCGTGATCCTGTTTTTCTAACACATTCTCCAACTTGATCCTCCACATTCGTCTCTAACATGAGTCTCAATTTCTGATTCTCATCCTCTGCAACTTGTAGAAGCCTTCTGAGCTCTGTATTTTGTGCTTGGATGCATTGGTTGATTTATTCAATCTCTTTGATCCATGCATTCTTTGATGCTTTTCCCATATTGTCTTCACCACCTTCAATCCTTGTCAATCCTTCTTTGATACCACTTGATCTGGAACCGGGGTGACACTGATACCAAATTTGATTTGGTTCTAGGCCACGTAATGAAGGTCAGATTTACAATTGTGGATCTATTAAACTTGATTACATCAAAGGTGAAAGCATGTACTCATGAAGTCTTGAATACAAATTAAATATTAACTTGGTGAATATTCTATTAATATCATAATCCATTACTTAATGCATTTAATGATCATAATTGCGAAAAGAAAACATGCATAAGAAAGTATGAGATAAGAGATCACTGAGTTGTTAACGGAGTTCACCAGAAAATTCTAGCTACATCTCCAGATCCACATGGATACAAATCACTTTATTTTCCTTCCCAAAGGGCTGAAAATTTCTCACAAAATGTTTCACATGCTCCTTACAAGGCTGAAACCCAGAGAAACCTTGTCTTACACAAAGATAAATTAAGGCCCTCACATAAGTGACATTTCTTCAGACACCAGAAGGATTACATTTGATCTCTTACTTCACCAAGGGTTGATCCATAAAGGATCCATCTAAAAGGTGAAACCTAGAGTTTTCATAAGGATTTTATATAGTTTTCCTTAACTCCATAACTCAAGGAGACAAGGTCCACAAATTTATGATCTAATAATAACTCAAGGAAAAAAATGAGAAAGAATCTCAACCAACCCATGAGACCCTTAACTTCCTCCTTGAGACTAGGAAACCAGTTGTGATCCATTACAAAAAAACATTCCAGTTCCTAGAATAACATCGTATTTTAGTGTAAATTAGTGGATGAATTGGGTTTATTGGATGCTGAAAAACCTGACGCAAAATGGCGTGCTCATTTGGGAAACAAGTTTAGCACCGACTTTAGTGCCTAGGTTAGCATTGAGTTTAGCATCGGGTTTAGCACCATCTTTAGCGCCTACTTTAGCTCCTAGTGTAACACCTAGGTTAGAGCCCAAAATAGCCGCTAAAATAATGCCTAATTTGGTAGTTTTTCTCCCAATCATGTTTTCTATTTTGCTTATGGTGTAGCATTGAAAATAGATTTGATTTTGACTTCCAAATTTACGCCAAGATTTTATTCCATTATTGTGTCTTTTATTGCTTCTAAAATGACTTCCATGATTGAGTCTTTTTTTTATTCTAAAATTGCTTCCAAGTTTACTTCTTTGTTTTCTACCTAAATTGCTTATTTTTTTCTCTGTAGGTAGCACCAAGGTTTTCTTCCAAGACTGATTTTGGTTTGGCTTCCATTGTTGCTTCTGTTTTTGGTACCATAAATGATTCTTTTTTTTCTTCCAAAGTGCCATCAGGTTTAGCTCCTGAATTAGCACCAATTGTTTCTTCCATAATTGCTTGTTAGCTCCATGGTTTGCTTCCTTTTATTTCCAAGGTTTGCTTCCTTTTTAGCCCCTAGTTTTGCTTCTTTTTTAGGTCTAATTTTTGCTTCCTTTTAGTGTTGGGATTTTATTCTTAATTACAATTGATATTTGTTTCTTGTTAAGCAACCAATTTAGCTTCCTACTTAGATCCATAAATAGCTCCAAGTATGGATTTAAATTTAATGTCGAGTTCTACTTCCATTTTAGAGCCACGTTTTGCTTCCATCTTAACAACTCATGTTGCATCTTTTATAGCTTCCATTTATTAATTCAAATTTTTTTATTTCAATTTAATTAGTTAAATATATCATGCCTCTTAATAAATTTATATTATTATAGAGTAAGTCATATTGCATTTAAAGTATTTTATATGATATATTTTAATATGAACATCCATACAAACTAACAACATCGTTATACTTATTAAATATCCATCTAAATAAAATATACAACATACATTATATATAAATTAACAAGATAATGATTATAACATGATCATCATCTATAATTAAAACAAGTTAGTCAAATATACAAATATTATATAAGTATCATGTCAAACAACTTATATCTTTTATACTGATAAGATCATCATAATATATAACTACAACATGTGAAATTCAAATATGTCACTAGATCAATAACATGTCAGGATGATACATGGCCAACAATCGACATAAGTTAAAATGATACATGTCCAAATTATATAAGTCAAAATGATAAATGATGTAACTCAAAATGATACATGCAAAAATGATACAATTCAATAATATGGTACTGCAGCTGAAAATGATACATATGATAGTAAACATGAAAAGAGGCATCATAACAATATATCATCAATGATCCATGATGGAGTCTATATGATCAATGTCATTAGATACTACCAACAACTAGCTCATCATCATCATCACTATCATGACCATCATCATTGTGATCATCATCGTTGTCTACCTTGATGTCTTCTGCAGCTGTTGCAACATCATTATCTCCCATGTATATATCAAACCCATTATAATTTGGATCTATCTCATGAGGATCAACTGGATCTTCCGGAAGACCCATGTTTTGCATAAAAAAACATTCAAAATGAAAAGTTATTATTTATTTCATGCAATATTTAATTTTTGTGTTATATTTATAAAATTACAATGTATGAAGCGAAACATTAATCATATCACATCGTATCAAAGTTCACATACCATAATAAAATTTCAAATAAGTTACAGATAATATGTCATTCCAATGATGTAAAGAATGCAACAATTCCAATAAATTTTAGTAAAGATCATAAAAAAAATTGTTATACATTATAACTATCAATTGTAAATTCTATTACATAACAAGTGTCACCCCTCTCCATTTTTTGCTATATATGATTATGTTTTCCTCTAAACTCCTTTGATATTTAACTGGTCTATATATATTCTTATCTTATATTTCACAAATGAATATTTTTCTAGGACACTTTGGCACTGTAATATGCTTCAAAGGTCCTTTGAGAATTAACTAGTTTATAGGTAATTACAAAGATTCTCTCAATACTTATTCAACTAGACCACATCAAAATGTCAATCCGTCCAAAGAAAAAAATCAATACATCAAGCCCTAAAGGGCTGAAAATTATGATAGAAATGTAACAAAAGGTGTAAAGGTGTATTTGTTTTCCTTTCCTTACCATGCCATGCCATGTTATTCCTTTCCATTTCATGTGTTTTCTTTCCTTTCCATTCCATACCATGTCATGCCTTGCATTTTCATGCCTTTCCATGAGATTCCTTTCATTTCCTTTCCTTGCCATGCATTGCCTTTCCTTACCATGCCATGTAATGCCATTCCTTGCCTTTCCATGCCTTGATTTTCCATGATATGCCATGCCATGACTTTCCTTTGCATGTCTTTCCATGCCACACCTTGCATTCACTTTCCATGCCTTTTCTTTACATACCATGCCTTTCCTTTCCATGCCATGCCATGTCATGCCTTGCCTTTGCATGTGTTTCCATTCCATGCCTTGCATTGTCTTTCGTTTCCATTCCATGCATTTCCTTTCCTTGCCATGCAATGCCATGCCTTGCCTTTTCATGCCTTTCCTTTCCATGCCATTCCATGCCATGCATTTCTATGGTATGGTATTCCTTTGCATTCCATTCCTTTCCATACCATGCCTTGCAATTCCATGTCTTGCAATTCCATGTCTTTCATTCACTTATCATGCCTTGTCTTTCCATACCATGCCTTACCATGCAACAGATTTCCATGCCTTGCATTTCCATGTCATGCCATGCCATGCCTTTCATTTCCTTGCCTTTCCATGCCACACATTTCTTTTCCTTGCCATTCCATGACATTCATTTCATTTGCATGCCTTTCCTTTACATGCCTTTCCTTTCCATACCATGCCATCCGTTTCTATGGTATGGTATGCCTTTCTATTCCATGTCTTTCCATGCATGCCTTCCCTTGTCTTTACATGCCATGCATTGAATTTACTTTTCCATTCCATACCATACCATGCCTTTCCTTTGCAAGCCTTTCCTTTCCATGCCTTTCCTTTCCATTCCATGTCATGCCTTTCCATGCCACGACATGCCATACCTTGCCTTTGCATGCCTTTCCATGCCACGACATGCCATACCTTGCCTTTGCATGCCTTTCCATGCCATTCCTTGCATTTCCTTTCCTTTCCATACCATGAATTTTCATGCCATTCCATGCCATACCATGTATTTCCATGCGATGCCTTTCCATTCCTTTACATGCCATGCCATTCATTACCTCTGCATGTCTTTCCATGCCATGCCTTCCCTTGCCTTGCCTTTCCATGCCATGCCATGCCTTTCCTTTGAATGCCTTTCCTTGTCATGTCTTTCCTTGCCATGCCATTCCATTCCATTCCATGCCTTTCTATGGTATGGTATGCATTTCCATGCCATGGATTTCCATACCACGCCTTGCAATGCCATGTCTTCCATTCACTTTACCTGTCTTGTCTTTATATACCATGTATTTCCATACCATGCATTTCCATGCCTTGCCATGAATTGTTGTGCCATGTCATACCATTCATTTCCATTCCATGTCATGCCTTTCCATACCATGCATTGTCTTTCCATGTCACTCATTTACATTCCATTCCTTTCCATACCATGCATTGTCATGCCATGCTATCATCTACCCTACCTTGCCATTCGATCCCATGCCATGCCTTGCCTATGCATACATTTCCATTCCATTAATTTCCTTGCCTTTCCTTTCCTTTCCATGGCATGCCTTTCCTTTGCGTGCCTTTCATTTCCATGTATTTCCATTCCATGACTTGCATTGCCTTGCCTTTCCTTGCCATGCCATTCCATGCCTTTCATTTCCTTGCCTTTCCTTTCCATTTCATGGCATGCCTTGCCTTTTCATGCCTTTCCTTGCCATTCCTTTCCTTTCCATTCCATGCCATTCCATGCCTTTCCATGCCTTTATTTTTCATTCCTTTCCATGCCATGTTATTCCTTTCCTTTGCATTCCTTGCCATGCCATGCCTTGCCTTGTCTTTCATTTCCATGCCATGCATTTTCATGCCTTTCCATTCCATGTCATGCCTTGCCTTTGCATGCATTTTCTTTCCATGCCATTCCTTTCCATTCCATGTCATGTCTTTCCTTTGCATTCCTTGTTATGCTATGCCTTGCATTACCTTGCCTTTCCATGCCATGCATTTCCTTGCCTTGATATGCCATGCCATGGCTTCCCTTTGCATGCCTTGCCTTGCCATGCCTTTCCTTGCCATGCCAGTCCATGCCTTGCCTTTTCATTCCTTGCCATGCCATGTCATTCCATGCCTTTCCTTTGCATGCCTTTCCATTCCATGCCTTTCATTTTCTTTCCTTGACATGTCATGACATGCCTTGCCTTTCCTTTCCTTTCCATGCCATTCCTTTCCTTTGTATGCCTTGCCTTGTCTCGACTTTCCATGTTATGGCTTGCCTTGACTTTCCTTCCCATGACATGCCTTGCCTTTGCATGTCTTTCCATTCCATGCCTTGCATTTCCTTTTATTGCTATGCCATGCATTTACTTTCCTTTCCATGCCATGCCATGCCTTGCCTTTGCATGCCTTGCCTTTCCATTCCTTAGCTTTCCATGCCATGTATTTCCTTTGCATTCCTTACCATGTAATTCCTTGCATTTACTTGCCTTTCCATTCCATGCATTTCCTTTCCTTCTCACACCTTTCCTTTTGATCAGGGGATCAAATTTTGCTCAATTTTCAAAATGCCCAGAATGCGACGAAAACATTTCCATTGCGTCCGTCTTGTCTTCCTGATTCCGGCGGTATATTTACTTTCTCAAATGGAGTCCGTATGGAGGAGATATCGCGATCCGTCCGCCAAGCTAAACAGGAAATTTTTTTGGATGCTAACTGTACCTATCCGTACAGTCCGTACAGTGACATGGCAGGACCGTACAGGCTATACGGTGTTGACGTGGAAGTTGTGTATTGCTTGGTTGCTGGCGAATCAGGAGGAGACACATGTTCGGTTGGTGGCAAGTAATATGAGGACACGTGGCCCAATCCCTGGGTGCCACATGTCCCCCTCATTATTGTTTATTTGGTTGTATAAAATTGTATTGGGAGTCTGTGGGGTTTGACCCCCGGACCTCCCCCCACACTAATGCCTTCGCGAACCTTCACTAGCCATTACACCATCATTTGTTCCTTGTTATCATTACGGGAAACATTCTATTTATGTTTGATGTGTTGTATATCGGGCGAGGGGTCGGGTCGGGGCTAAGCCCTGACCCATGGTCGTTTTGTATTACATATGACCCAACATATAACATATAGCCCGACCGTTTGGTGCGTGCGCAATTGCATTGTATTGCATTGTATTGCAATGCATTGCATTATATATATATATCATGTGTATGCGTGGGGTTTGAAACCACGACCCGGGGTTCTATGTAACCGTGTGTTAAATGCTGGCGCGGGACTCAAAATGGAAGTTGCACGGTTTTCAAACGGTTTAACCACCATTTTTCCCTGCGCGAGGTCACATGGCCATATGCCCAGGTGCCGAGGTGGTTAGGGGCTGGAGGCGCCTTAACCGTCCTACGGTTTGCACCGTTGGCGCGGTTGCACCCGGTGCTGGGGTTTTACGCTTAAAAGAGCGTGTGAGCCAGGTTTATTCAAGGAGGGTACGAATTGTAGAACCAGAGACAACAAGCTCGAAGAGGGAGACTTCCAGGAGGCCTAACTTCTTCATTTTTCGACCGATTGAGGTGCCGAAAGAGCCCAGACAGGGGTTTTGGGACGCTGGGAAGCCATTGGAGCAGTCGGTTTGTCAGTTTGAGCATTGTAGGACATGTTTTTGAGAACTTTTTGAGCAATTAATAATAATGATCCATTGGAAGCTGGACCAGGAGATGTAGCCCATAAGAGGGGTGAACTCCTTTATCAATTGTTGTGCACATGTGTTTATGTTCAATATTTATGCTGCTGTATATGTGTATTTTGCATAAGTAATCCTTAATTTATGTGTTGCAAACTGATCCATTTGCTTTAAACACATGACATTTCACTTGCAATAATTATTCAAGTTTTTCAAGTCTTCTTCATTTTTAGATCAAATTGGTATCAGAGCACTGGTTTTGAAGACTTGATTGTTTGCAAGTTTTGTTTCTGATGCTCACAAGGTTGAAACTCACAAGAGGAG
>ML776777.1:2129621-2150925 GCA_009831015.1 Picea engelmannii
GAACAAATGGCACAGTTGTTCTTTCAAAATGTTTGGGTGCATTTTGGTTTGCCCAAGTCCATCATTTCTGATCGGGATTCTCGATTTGTTGGAAGTTTTTGGTCGAGTTTGTGGGCACTCATGGACACCAAGTTGAAAAAGAGAATATCTTTTCATCAGTAGATAGATGGTCAGATAGAGGTGGTGAATCATACAGTGGTACATTTTCTTCGTGCTTATTGCAGCAAGCATCCTAAGCTTTGGGATGAACATTTACACTACGTTCAACATGCGTACAATCGAGCTAAGCACTCTTCGACTCAAACGTCGCCATTTGAGGCATGGTTTGGCTATTTGACCAAGTCGCCTTTAGATTTTATCTTTGGGAAAGATATTGTTGTTGATGGGCAATATGATATTGATTAGGCAGAGAAGTTCATTGAACAAATTTAGTCGATACATCAGGTGGTGCAAGAGTAGTTGGAAAAGAGTCAGGCCAAGTACAAAGCGAGACATGACAAGCATCATGTTGATCACAGTTTTGAAGTTTGTGATGAAGTGTGGCTTTACATCAGCAAGGAGAGGCTTAAAGGAGAAGGTAAAAAGTTGAAACCGATTCGATATGGTCCCTTCAAAATTGTCGACAAGATTGGTAATAATGCTTTTCGTTTAGATTTGCCTCCATATATACAGATGTATGCAGTTGTTAATGTTGAGAATTTGAAGTTGTATGAGCCTCCGTTGATTGATGATCAAGGAGAGCATGTTCAGATTCCTTCCATAGATGATTTTTCTCCAGAGTATCTAACAGAACTGCAGGAAGACACCATACTTGACAGGAGAATGCGAACTTTGAAGTGAGGAAATGTGGAGTATTTGCGAGTTGGTCTTAAAGGGATGAATCCAAGCAAGGACAAGTGGATTGAGGTTGGAAGGGTGAGGTAACTTTACCCTCATCTTCACATAGACTGAGATAGTCTTTTGGAGGTCCAAAAGCTTCCCAATGGGGAGGTGTGATCAGGGGATCAAATTTTGCTCAATATTGAAAGTGCTCGGAATGCGACGAAAATAGTGCCATTGAGTCCGTCTCGTCTTCATGATTCTGGCAGTATATTTACTTTCTCAAACGGAGTCCGTATGGAGGAGATATTGCGATCTGTCCACCAAGCTAAATAGGCAAAATTTTTAGATGCTGACTGTACCTGTCCGTACAGTCCGTACGGTGACGTGGTAGGACTGTACAGGCCGTACGGTGATGACATGGCAGTTGTTTATTGCTTGGTTGCTGGAAAATCAGGTGGAGACACGTGTCCGGTTGGTGGAAAGTAATATGAGAACACGTGGCCCAATCCCTGTGTGCCACGTGTCCCCCTCATTATTGTTTATTTGGTTGTATAAAATTGTATTGGGAGTCCGTGGGGTTCGACCCCCGAACCTCCCCCCACACTAACACCTTCGCGAACCTTCGCTAGCCATTACACCATCGTTTGTTCCTTGTTATCATTACGGGAAACATTCTATTTATGTTTGATGTGTTGTATATCGGGCGGGGGGTCGGGCCGGGGCTAAGCCCCGACCCATGGTCGTTTTGTATTACATATGACCCAACATATAACATATAGCTCAACCGTTTCGCGCACGTGCAATTGCATTGTATTGCATTGTATTGCAATGCATTTCATTTTATATATATATCATGTGTATGCGTGGGGTTTGAAACCACGACCCGTGGTTCTATGTAACCGTGTGTTAAATGTTGGCATGGGACCCAAAACGGAAGTTGCACGGTTTTCAAACGGTTTAACCACCATTTTTCCCAGCGCGAGGTCACATGGCCATATGCCCAGGTGCCGAGGCGGTTAGGGGCTGGAGGCGCCTTAACCATCCTACAGTTTGCACCGTTGGCGCGGTTGCGCCCAGTCCTGGGTTTTTACGCTTAAAAGAGTGTGTGAGCCAGGTTTATTCAAGGAGGGTACGAATTGTAGAACCAGAGACAACAAGCTTGAAGAGGGAGACTTCCAGGAGGCCTAACTTCTTCATTTTTCGACCTATTGAGGTGCCGAAAGAGCCCAGACAGGGGTTTTGGGACGCTGGGATGCCATTGGAGCAGTCGGTTTGTCAGTTTGAGCATTGTAAGACATGTTTTTGAGCACTTTTTGAGAAATTAATAATAATGATCCATTGGAAGATGGACCAGGAGATGTAGCCCATAAGAGGGGTGAACTCCTTTATCAATTGTTGTGCACATGTGTTTATGTTCAATATTTATGTTGTTGTCTATGTGTATTTTGAATAAGTAATCCTTAATTTATGTGTTGCAAACTGATCCATTTTCTTTAAACACATGACATTTCACTTGCAATAATTATTCAAGTTTTTCAAGTCTTCTTCATTTTTAGATCACCTTTGCATGCCTTTCCTTTCCATTCCTTTCCTTGCAATGCAATGCCATGCCATGACTTGTATTTGCATTCCTTTCCTTTCCATACCTTGCATTTCCTTGCATTTCCATGTCATTCCATGCCTTTCCTTGAAATTACTTGTCATTCCATGCCATGCCATGCGTTACCTTTTCATGCCTTGCATTGCATTTCCTTTCCATGCCATGCATTGACTTGCCTTTCCATCCATGCCATACCTTACCTTTCCATGCCTTTCCTTTCCATGCCATGCCATGTCATGCCTTACCTTTGCACACCTTTCCATTCCATGCCTTTCCTTTGCATTCCTTTCCATGCCATGGCTTGCATTTCCTTGCCTTTCCATGCAATGCATTTCCTTGAATTTCCATGCCATGCCATGCCTTTGCATTCCTTTCCTTGCCATTCCATTCCTTGCCTTTGCATTCCTTGTCATGCCATGCCTTTCCTTTTCATACCTTGTCATGCCATTCCTTTCATTGCCATGCCATGCCATGCCTCTCCTTGCCTTTCATTTCCATGTTATTCCTTGCCTTTGCATAATTTTCCATGTGATGCCTTGCCTTGCCTTACCTTGACATGCCATGCCTTGCCTTTACTTGCCTTTCCATGCCATGTCTTTCCTTGCCTTTCATTTCCATGCCATGCCTTTCCTTGCCTTTCCTTTCGATGCCATGCCTTTCCATGCAATGTCTTTCATTTCCTTTCCTTGACATGCCATGCATTTCCTTTCCTTTCCATGCAATGCCATGCCTTGCCTTTGTATTCCTTTCCTAGACATATCTTCCATTTCCATGCCATTCCCTTCGTTTTCATGCCTTGCCATGCCATTCCTTGCATTTCCTTGCCTTGCCATGCCATGCATTGCCTTTCCTTTCCATGCCTTGACTCTGCATGCCTTGCGTTTCCATGCATTGAATTTCCATTCCATGCCTTTCCATGCCATGCATTGCATTTCCTTGCCTTGCATGCCTTACCATGACTTGCCTTTGCATGCATTTCCTTTCCATTCCTTTCATTGCCATGCCATGCCATGCCTTGCTATTGTATGGTATTCCTTTTCATGCCATTCCATGTCTTGAATTCACTTACCATGCCTTGTCTTTCCATACCATGCCTTTCCATATCATATGTAAGGAAGTGGGGCCATGGAAGCATTCAAAAAACTATTGGAATAGGGATTGAAAAATGTCTATTTGGTCAATAGAGAAAAAATGGGATGAGCTAGTGAATTACAATTCCACTTGCAATTCAACCATTTTGTTTGAGGTCCAAAAGAGTCCATAAGTTTGGAAAAGTACAATATTTGGTCATATCTATGCCTTTCCTTTCACATTTTCAAACAAGCACCACCTGTGTGGTCGTGTAGGGATTTGTTTTCTACATTTCGAATTGCATCCCATAATATTTTGAGTTGTGTCTAGACCCAAGTCATAATTGTTGATACAATGGATCTATGGGATAAGGAGCTATGTTGTACAGGTCAAGTTGTTAGTTGGATGAGTTATGCCAATCCATCATTCAAAAATACTTTTGAAATGTTTGGCGACAAATTTGTTGACGTTTTTACATTAATGGATGATCTTACCATGCTTTCAACTTGATGTATAATCAATTTATGAGATTCACTATCTACTCTATTTCAACTAGCATGATTAGATTCCAAAGTCTCGATGCAAATTTTTGAAACCAAACAAGAGCCCATAGATTGATACAAAGCTCACCAACTCACATGCCATGAAGAGTAGAATACATAATATCAGTTTAGGACATCCTTGTTGACTTGAAACTAGATTATTGGAGGTGAGATCACAATGCAACATATATGGGTAAGCCCAATGTGAAAGTGATTCCAATTTCCAACGAGAAAGGAGGCCATCCTCAATGAGACAACAGATCCCCATATTTTGCAAAGAGGGAAATTGAAGGGAAATATTGAACAAATGGTGATAATGGATCATGATTTCAACAATGTACAATAGTTCCTTGATTTGCATATTTCTTACTATATGCATGCAGTTTAGCTTACAAATGGAGACACTAAGGAGGAAGTACTTCTAGAGTTGCAGTCATTGTAGATGTTGTTGGTCCTAAATCTAATCAAGGTACTAAAATTTGGTTCCCACCCCATATATATTAGCATCAAATTATTTCTCAACAAAATTCACCATGGGTAGTTATGGTTGGATAGACCTTACCCATTCATGCTAGAGATAGTCATCAAACATGCCCTCTTACTGCTACATACCAGGTTGCTTATATCAATGTCAAATTATTGTTAAAGAAAGTATGTCTCTATTGTTAATGATGTTGTCAACTAGATTCCATGGTCAATGTTGAAAACATGTCCATTAATAGTGCTTGAAATAGGCAATGTAACCCCTAATAATAGTACTAATAATAGTCATCAAATATTCCCTCTTACTTCTACATACTAGGTTGCTAATTTTTGTGGATTTATTATGTTATAAGAGACTTTATTTTCAATAAAATCATCTTTTATTTTATTCTTAGCTACACAATTTCTTGTTGGTTGTATATTCATTAGATATCTTTCCAAGTGAAGGTAAAGGAAATGCTTCCATCAATAACACTCAAAGCAAAGAAAAAGGAATCTAAAGATGGCACTTGCAATGGGATTAGACTAACATATGAAAAATAAGATAAATGTTTCTCTCCCCTAGGAACTCAATTTATATAACAACAATAAAATAGATGCATGATGAAGAAATATCAATAAGGCTCTTAGTCTTTCATGTTGGAAATAACAATCTAAGGAAATTACACTCTCTAAACTAGGTCTAATATGTACATATAAAAAACCTCTTCACTGTTTCTTATGGTGGTTCAAACCTATATTCAGTTTACCTATCATATGTGATGGTAAAGAGCATGATTAGGTGTTGGTTCATGGTCCAAGATATGTTTATCTCAATGTCAAATCCTTACTAAATTGTTCATAAATTATGTGTCTATTTTTAATGATGTTGTCAAATAGATGCCATGGTCAATGTTGAAAACATGGCCATTAATAGTTCTTGAAATAGGTGATGTAACCCGTAATAATAGTACTAATAATAGCTATCAAACATGACCTCTTACTTCTGCATAGAAGGTTGCTTATTTTTGTGCATTTATTACACTATAAGAGTATTTATTTTCAGTGCACTCAACTTCTATCTTGTTCCTAGCTACACAATTTCTTGTTGGTTGTATATTCATTAGATATATTTCCATGTGAAGGTAAAGTAAACACCCTCATTACTTCCATCAATAACACCCAAAGGAAAGAAAAAATAATCTAAATATGGCACTTGCGGTGGGATTAGACTAACATATGAAAAAGAAGACAAAGTCTCCTCTCTCCTAGGTGCTCAATTTAGCTAACAACAATAAAATAGATGCATGATGAATAAATCTCAATAAGGCTCTTAGTCTCTCCTATTGGAAATAACAATCTAAGGAACTTACATTCTCCAAACTAGGTCTAATATGAACATATAAACAACATCTTCACTGTTTCTTATGGTGAGTCAAACCTATCTTCAATTTACCTTTCATATGTGTTGGTAAAGTGCATCATTAGGTTTCGATTCATGGGCCAGGATATGTTTATATCAATGTCAAATCCTTACTAAATTGTTCATAAGTTATATTTCTATTGTTAATGGTGTTGTCAACTAGTGTCCATGGTCAATGTTGAAAACATGGCCATAGTAATGCTTGAAATATGCAATGTAACCCCCTATGGATGGCACCCTATTTTTTTGTTAATATAAAATGTAATCACCCCTAAGTGCACCTTCCAATATTGCATTAATGAAAGTTATCAGGCCTATAAACAATAGTTGTAATATGCCTCTGGAAGGTGACTAAAATAGATGTGTAAACCCAAATCCATGCACCCTAATAATGTCCTTCCTTAATTTCTTGAACAAAACATTGAGGGAAACCTTATTTTCTGGTGTAAAAGGTGATTTGGACAATACTCCAGTTCTAAATATTTCATTATTTGATTAGCCACAAATAATGGTATAGTTTCTAGTAGCGAGAACAACTCCTTGGTGTAGTTTCTAGTAGCAAGAACTTCTATGAATGCACTTCCTAAACTTCCTAGAGAAAGAGGAATTTATGTTGTAGATCATAAAGGAACACTATGATGGCAACAAATTTATTCATATCAAAAAAATAAAGGTGAGTACATAGAACAACCTACTATCAAGCTTCCTACATCAAGTATAAGTTAGAAAGTTCAATAAA
The DNA here is from genome assembly GCA_009831015.1 of Picea engelmannii. Lineage (NCBI taxonomy): Eukaryota > Viridiplantae > Streptophyta > Pinopsida > Pinales > Pinaceae > Picea > Picea engelmannii. The sequence continues at coordinate 2,136,281 of ML776777.1, forward strand.
AAACCAACATCCTGGAATTGAATTTTCAGTTGGAAAAAATGGTACTTAAGACCCTACTATAGGTCTCCCTATAAATTGTACATAACATTCATTCATTAAAAAATAACATTCATTCATTGCAGATATTTTATACTCTGCAAAATCTCTGTACAAAACCTAAAACTAAAGAAATTAATAAGTGATAATTAGGTGATTCCTGATTTGATCTATGTGATTCCTGATTTGATCTATGTAGCAAATTATCCGGTTATAGAATAATTTTATAAAGTTATGAATTGTTTCTCATTGTGAAGAACCCCATATTTTACTATTACTTCAAGGAATCAAAAGAAAGAAGGTAATACCTCGAGATAATGGAAGGTAAGAAAATTCCTCATAAGACAAAGGCAAGAGAACATAACACCTCTCTATAGAAAGGAAGGTAATAGGAGGTAAGACTCAACCGAGTTTAAGTGATGGAAAATCCTTCACGCAAAGGAAGATAAGACTAAGTAAACTTCTCTAGAGATAATATGAAGTAAGACCTAGAGTACAACCCTCTGTATTATTCATCTTTCTCTTGTTCTAATTTTGAAAGTTGTCCAGCTAACGTTGCACAAAAGCGCTGATTTTTAATCTAGGGTGTTTTTTTAGTGAACTAAAAAAATAGATTGATCCTTAATTATGTAAGGAGGTATAAGTCTAAGAATTAAACCACTCATGCCTTCAGTTACCTCTATGCTTCTTGTATTCTGTGTTGTTTATGAACTTGAGTCTTCTAGCTATAATTATGCTCTTGAAATGTGTGAACTTTGAAGTCTCTCATGTTTCTTTCATAGAAATTTTCTTTGAGTACTCAGAGTGGAAACGTGTCCATAGGTTTTTTAGGGATTTTGAATTCAATATGATATTTCTTGGATCAAATGTACTTGTTTCTGAACTTCAGACCAAATTGACAACATGTCCCTAAATGACTTGAGGAGGTGAGTTGCAACTTGCGAAAAGAATAGAGTCGGGACTGGGATGCATAAACTGTCAGTTGCATTGGATCTAGAGCACCAGGTTTGAGCTAGTGGGGTCACTATGCTATCATTACGTCGATCGGAAAACCATTTGTTCGAGTATCTCCGACACTAGGGTTTTGGTCAATGAGGCATAATGCAATTTTTAAAGAAGAGATCGATTTTCAAGAACACCGTGTCGCGTATTTTTGGATAGTGTAGTCACCCGGTCCTTGGGAAAACAGACTTTCAGGAGCTGACGAAACTCTTTTATGTTTCGCGATATGGATTTTATGCCCCTAAACCAAATTGGCCACATCTCCCGGAATGACTTGAGGAGGCGATTTGAAACTCATGATAAAAATTAAACCGAGACTCAGATGAACAAAATGTCAGTTGCATTGGATCCATAACATCGGTTTTTAGCTAGTGGGGCCCCTCCTCTATCATTTCATTGAATGAAAACCTATTTTTTGGAGTATCTATGAAACTAGGCTTTTGGTCAATGAGGCATAGTACAATATCTGAAGAGGAGGTTTACTTTCAAGAACATTGTGTCAGACATTTTTGGTTAGTGTAGTCATGTGGGACGTGGCCAAACAGACTTGTGGGAGATTACAGAACCCTGTTATGCTGCTCGATTTGGATTTTATGCCCCCATACCAAATTGGACACATGTCCTTGAATAACTTGAATATGCGAGTTGCAGCTCGCGATAAAATTGAAAATGAGACTCGGATGCATGAACTGTCAGTTGCATTGGATCTGGAGCATCAAGTTTTAGTTAGTGAGGCCCCTACACTTTCATTCTTTCGAATGTAAAGATGTTTGTTGAAGTATCTCTGACGCTAGGGTTTTGGTTAATGAGGCATAATGCAATTTCTGAAGAGGAGTTTGATTTTCAAGAAATTTGTGTCAGGTATTTTTAGCTACTGTAGTCATGTGGGCCTTGGAAAAACAAACTTGCAGGAGATGAAGGAACTTCGTTATGCTGCTTGGTTTGTATTTTATGCCCCCAGACCAAATTTCCCACATGTTCTTGAATGGCTTGAGGAGGAGAGTTGCAACTCGCGATAAAACTCAAACACAGACTTGGATGCATGAACCATGTGTTGCATTGGATTTGGAGCACTGAGTTTCATCTAGTGACACCCCTTCACTATCATTTCATTGACCAAAAAACTATTTTTTGGAGTATCTACGACACTAGGGTTTTGGTCAATGATGCATAGTGCAATTTCTTAAGAGGAGGTTGATTTTCAAGAACACCTTGTCGGGTATTTTTGGCTATTGTAGTCACATAGGCCTTCGCCAAACATACTTGTGGGATCTTACGAAACTATTTTATGCTACTCGGTTTGGATTTTATGCCCCCAAACCAAATTTTCCACATGTCCTTGAATGACTTTGAGGAGGCAAGTTCCAACTCACAATAAAACTCAAAATGGAAATTAGATGCACAAACTGTTAGTTGCATTGGATATGAAGCACATGGTTTCAACTAGTGAGGCCCCTACACTGTCGTTCCATCGGTTGAAAACACTTTTGTTGGAGTCTCTCCGACACTAGGGTTTTGGTTAATGAGTCATAGAACAATTTTTGAAGAGGAGGTCGATTTTCAAGAACATTGTGTCAAGTCTTTTTGGCTAGTGTATTCACATGGGCCTTGGCTAAATAGAATTGCAGGAGATTACAAATCTCCGTTATGCTTCTCAGTTTGGATTTTATGCCCCAGGACCAAATTGGCCACATGTACCTGAATGACTTGAGGAGGTGAGTTGAAACTCACAATAAAAATCAAATCGAGACTCGACTGCACAAATCATCAGTTGGATTGTATCCAGAGAACTAAGTTTTAGCCAGTAGGTCCCCTCTGCTATCATTTCGTCGAATGAAAAACCATTTGTTGGAGTCTCTGCTGCACTAGGGTTTTGGTCAATGAGGCATAATGCAATTTCTGAAGAGGAGGTTTAATTTCAAGAACACTGTGTCTATCATTTTTAGATAGCATAGTTGTTTGGGCCTTGGCCAAACATAGTTGTGGGTGCTTAGAAAACTTTGTTACGCTGCTCGGTTTGGATTTTATGCCCTCAGACCAAATTGGTCACATGTCCCTAAATGACTTGAGGAGACCAGTTGAAACTTGTGATAAACTCAAGTCGAGACTTAGATGCATGAACAATCAGTTGAATTGGATTCGGAGCATTGGGTTTTATCTAGCGGGGGCCCTACACTATCATTCCATCAATCAGAAAACCATTTTTTGGAGTATCTCTCACACTAGGGTTTTGGTCAATAGGCATGGAAAGGCAAGGCATGGAAATGCAAGTGAAGGAAAGGCAAGACATGGCATGGAAAGTGAAGGCATGACATGGCATGGCATGGAAAGACAAGGCATGGAATGGCAAGGCAAGGCATGGTAAGGGAAGTGAGCGTAAGGTCAGGAAAGGCATGGCAGGGAAAGGAAAGGAAAGCAAAGGAAAGTGAAGGCACGGAAAGGAAAGTGAAGGCAAGACAAGGCTTGGAAAGTGAAGGAAATGAATGGAAAGGCATGGAAAGTGAAGGAAAGGAATGGTAAGGACTGGCAAGGAAATGCATGGCAAGACATGTCAAGGAAAGGCAAGTGAAGGCATGGCAAGATATGTCAATGCAAAGCAAGTGAAGGCATGACATGGCAAGGAATGGAAAGGAAAATCATGGCAAAGAAAGTGAAGGCAAGGCAAGGAAAGGAAATGCAAGGCATGGTAAGGAAAGTGAATCCATGGAAAGGAATGAAATGACATTAAAAGTGAAGGCATGGAATGAAAAGGAAAGGAAATGGCATGACAATGCATGGAAAGTGAAGGCATGGCATGAAATGGCAAGTGAAGGCATGGCATGACAAGGAAAGACCATGGAATGGAATGAAAATGTAAGGAATGACATGACATGGAATGACAAGGAAATAAATGGAATGGCATGAAAAGTCATGGCATGAAAAGGCATGACATGACATGGCAAGGAAACACATGACAAGGAAATTTTTATGCATGCATGTGCAATCCTAGCTCACTTGTTTTTCTCATGCATGTTGTAGGAATGCATGTGCCAACCTTATGAGTTAAGTTATATTATTTTTTTCTTCTATTTATGCATGCATTTTCTATTTTTAGATGAGGGGATAGACCCCTAGGCTACTAGGGTTCACTACATGTGGATTGTATATTCTGGGAGGAGGGTGTAGTTCCCTAGGAGGTGCATGGATTCACATGTTGCAATCTTCTCTAGTTGGGCGTGCACCATTCATCATACATATATCCATGTAGGAAGGCACACTAATTAAGGTGATTAGGGTTAGGGTTTGACCTTTCCAGATGGAGCTCTCACTTTCATGAATTTAGATACATTTTAACCCTAAGTATTCGTATTCTATAAAGGGGATGAAGGGTGCACCATTATGTAGCTTAGTATAACTAATTTTTTGAGATATAATTATAACTCAATATAACTATGTTAGCAAGGAAAGTGAAGGAATGGCATGGAAAGGCATGGCAAGGAAAGACATGGCAAGGAAAGGAAACACATGGAAATGAAAGGAAATTGAAGGAAAGACAAGGCAAGGAAATCCAAGTGAAGGCAAGGAAGGGCATGGAAAATGAAGGAAATGAATAGCAAGGCAAGGAAAGGAATGACAAGGCATGGAAAGGCATGATAGAGCAAGTGATTCCATGGAAAGTTATGGCATGGCATGAAAGGGAATGGAAAGTGAGGGAATGGAAATGCATGGAATGGAATGAGAAGTGAAGGCATGGAATGACAAGGTAAGGCATGGTATGACATGGTTTGGATTTTATGCCCTAGGACCAAATTGGCCACATGTCCCTGAATGGACCAAGAAGGCAAGTTGCAACTCGTGAGTAAACTCAAAATGGGACTCAGATGCATGAACCATCAATTGCATTGGATCTAGGGCAACGAGTTTGAGCTAGTGGGGCCCTTCCACTATCATTTAGTTGACTGGAAAACCATTTTTTGGAGTATCTACAACACTAGGGTTTTGGTCAATGAGGCATAGTGCAATTTCTGAAGAGGAGGTTAATTTTCAAGAACACTGTGTCAGGCATTTTTGGCTAGTATAGTCACATGGGCCTTGGTCAAACATACTTTTGGGAGCTTACAGAGCTCAATTATGCTGCTCAGTTTGGATTTTATGCCCCAAGACCGAATTGGACACTTGTCTTTGAATGAATTGACGAGGCGAGTTGCAACTTGTGATAAAAATCAAACCAGGAAACATATGCATGAACCGTTAGTTGCATTGGATCCTGAATACTAGGTTTCACCTAGTGACCCCCCTACTCTATCATTTCGTTGAACGAAAAAACATTTGTTGGAGTATCTTCGACACTAGGTTTTTGTTCAATGAGGCATAATACAATTTCTAAAGAGGAGCTTGATTTTCAAGAACATTGTGTTGGGAATTTTTGGCTAGTGTAGTTGTGTGGGCGTTGGCAAAACATACTTGTGGAAGATTACAAAACTCTCTTATGCTGCTGAGTTTGGATTTTATGCTCCGGAACCAAATTGGTCATGTGTCTCTGAATGGCTTGAGGAGGCAAGTTGGAACTCGCATTAAAAGTCAAACTAGAACTTGGATACACAAACCATCAGTTTCATTGGATCCTTAGTACCAGGTTTTATCTATTGGGGTCCCTATGCTATCATTCCATTGACCGAAAAACCATTTGTTGGAGCATCTTCGGCACTAGGGTTTTGGTAGATAAGATATAGTGCAATTTCTGAAGAGGAGGTGGATTTTCAAGAACACTATGTCAGACATTTTTGGCTAGTGTATTCGTGTGGGCCTTGGCAAAACAGACTTGTGGGAGCTTACAAAACTTTGTTATGCTGCTCGCGGGAGCTTACCAAATTGGCCACATGTCCTTTAATGGATTGAGGAGGCGAGTTTTAACTCGTGATAAATATCGAACCAAGACTTAGATGGAAAAACCGTCAGTTGCATTGGATCCAAAGCACCGTGTTTCAGCTAGTGGGGCCCCTATTCTATCATTTAGTCAACTAGAAAGTTGTGTGCTAGAGTATCTCTAGAACTACTATTTTTCTCGGTGCTTATTACATATGTTTGACAATTTAACAATTTGTTAGGATAGACATGGAATAGAAAGTGAAGGCATGGTAAGGCATGTCAATTGAATGCATGGCAAGTGAAGCCATGGTATTACAACACCTGGAAAGTGAAGGCATGGAAAGGCATGGAATTTTATGACAAGTGAAGGCATGGCATGACAAGGAATGGCAAGGCAAGGCATGACAAGGAAAGTGAAGGAAAGGCAAGGAAAGACATGGAAAGTGAAGGAATGTCATTGCATGAAAAGGAATGACATGAAGAGGCATAGAATGAAAATGCATGCCATAGGATGGCATGTCATGGTAAGGCATGGAATGGCATGGAATGACATGGAAAGGCATGACATGGAATGGAATGGCATGGCATGGCATGGCATGGAAAGGCATGGCATGGAATGTCAAGGAAAGACATGAAATGGAAAGGAATTGTAAGGAAAGGAATTTAAAGGAAAGTGAATGGAAGGAAAGGGAAGGCATGGCAAGGTAAGGCAAGGAAAGGAAAGGAAATTGAAAGCAAGGTAAGGAAAGTTAAGGAAATGAAAGGCATGAAAAGTGAAGGCAAGGAATGGAAAGTCATGGAAAGTGAATGAAAGGAACGGAAAGGCATGGAAAGTGAAGGTGAGGGATGGAAATTCATGGAAAGGAAAGGCATGGAAAGGCATGCAAAAGCATGATAAGGCAAGGAAAGTGAAGGAATGGAAGGGAAAAGAATGACAAGGTAAGGCATGGCAAGGAAAGGAAAGGAAAGGCATGGAAAGGCAAGGAAATGCAAGCCATGGAAAGCCAAGTGAAGCCATGGAAAGGCATGGCATGGCATGACAAGGCATGGAAAGTTAAGGCATGGAAAGACATGGGATGGCATGAAAAGTGAAGGCATGGCATGAAAAGGCAATTCCATGGAATGGCATGACAAGGTAAGGAATGGAATGACATGGAATGACAAGGAAAGGCATGTCATGGAATGACAAGTCATGGCGTGACAAGTCATGGCATGACAAGACATGGCACGCCAAGAAAATGAAACACATGGAAATTAAAGTTATAGGCATGCATGTTCCATCATATCTCACTTTTTCTTATCATGCATGTTGTAGGCATACATGTTCCATCCTTAGGAGTTGAGTTATATTCAATGCTTCTTCTATTTGTGCATTTATGTTCTATTGTTGGATGAATCGATATATCCCTAGGCTACTAGGGTTATCTACATGTGGATTGTATATTCTAGGATTGTTATAACCCTAATTTGCACCAGACATGCATACCTGGCATCATGCCATCTCACTTGCCTTTTTTTCCAATCCACCATTAAACAAGCTCTTCTAAAAACCATCCTTTTGAAGATGTATGCACCTTGCACCACAGATGACCGTGTGTATACACTAGCTGACCCATTACAACCCACGTATACTGACAAAAGCACAAAAAATAGAAAGTTGCAAATGGAATACAGATTTTTGGGTAAATTCCCTAAACCGTTTGACCACTCATAGCCGGTCACTCAGCCAGGTAACTACCCTCTTTTAGCCTATAAAAGAAGAAGTAGGGGTCCCATTCAAAGAGAGAAAAATATGAGCAAAAAAACTCTGCCAATTTTTGTATTCCCCTTGCCCCAATGTTTTGCAACCATTTTGTGAGAACTAAAGAGGAGAAGCATATGTGGAAGCGGTTGGTGCACAGTTGAAGAGGAGCCCAGGACCAGGTTCGAGGAGCAGTGGCCGATCTCACCATTGTAAGTTACTTTTGTGAGGTTAATAAGAAAGAATTACTTTTCCCTTCTTTCCATATGAGGTGTTTAATATTCAATTTTGATTATATTTTATTAGAACCTCTAACCCACTAATTCATATATAAGATGCATGTTTGGAGTTCTTTGTTTGTCTATTTATGAATGCAGGTTGGATTTGGGAGGAGACTTGCACTCAAGGAGCTACTAAAGGAAAAAGGATAGACACCAAACATGGAAGTTCAAGGTAGAGTTACCAGATCCTTTTATCCTTGTGTTTTATGCATGATTGTGGGGTCTATGTTGGGATGATAGTAAAAAGTAGAAGACTTTAGATGGTCATTTTTGCATGCATTACAAAACCCTTAGTGCTAGTCCGTAGGGGGTTTTCCCAACCACATCAGAATTGGCGACCGTATTGGGGAAGATCTCTAGGGTTTTTTGGGAATACTTTTTGGGTATTTTAAATTGGTTTGATTACTATTTTCTGAGTTTCTGCAAGAGTCTGAGCTTTTTAGGGATTTTGGTCTTCCATACTAGTACTCCCTACTTTGATTACTTGACTACTATTTACTTTTTCAGAAATTTAAAGAGGTCTATGCGACCTATAGTGAGCCTGCAGGCCTACATACACGCCCTACCTTTGGACATCCCGCATACATACACTGGCTGCTAAAGTGTTAGTAGCGTGCCTGAGTTCAAAAAATATGTTTTTTTAAAGGAGAGGCATTCATCCTCTTCCCTGTCAGAAGTAATCCTTCTCAGGGGTTTTATTGATCTAGTTCTGGTCTCTATTGTTGCAGTCTATAGCCTAGGTATAACCTCAGATTAGCTTTGCTTTATAAAATTCTCTTTGCATTTTCTTTATCAAAGTAAGTTTCTGTGTCTTTAAGGGATTTTGGTTTTCAATACCAATTCTCCCTTCCTGGTTTGCTGGACTTTTATTTTTCATTTTTTTAGAAGTTACAGAGGTGTACGTGGTCTATAGTGAGCCTGCAGGCATACATACGTGCCCTACCTTTGGACACCCCGCATACATACGATGGCTGCTGAAGTGTCAGTAGTGTGCCTGTGTTGAGAAATTTTATTCTAAGGGGCAGTCATCCTCTTCCTTGTCATAAGTTGTACTTCCCAGGGGTTTTCCTGATCCATTCTTGGTCTTTGTTATAACAGTCTGTAGTTGAGGTTTGACTTCAGTTTAGATTTTCTTTTTGAAAGTTGTTCTTGCATTTTTCTTTATTTCGTTTTTAGACAAGATAGTGAGTCTATTTTGATCTTCCTCTTTGGTTTTGTCAGTGACTCCTCGTAGTCTGCGGTGGGCCATAAGTCATTTCTTGGTCTTGTCTTGTCTTTATTTTTTCCTTTTTTCTTCAGAAAAGAAGAAAATAATACATTTTAAAATTTCTTGTTTTGGAAGCATAATAAAAAAATATAGATCTCACTTTCTTTGTTTGGTTAAGTAGTTGGTTGTTTGTATTAAATAATCAAGAAAAAAAATTCTTTCATAAGTTCTTGGTTGTTGACTTAGGACAATAAGTAGCTCGTAGTCGAGCGAAATCTTGTTTTGAGTTTTCTGTTAAAATATCTTAGAAAACAAAAGTAGTTTGGAAAGTTGGTTAAAGAGTTTAAATGTGCAAATATGAATTTTTGAAGAAGAAGTAGTTTGTTTTCAGTTTCATTATATGCTCTTCTCTTTCATCTCTTAAAAAAATCCCTGGTTTCACTTTCGTTCCCCTTGACTTAAGACAACCACTAAAATTATTAATGATTAATTAAAATCAACTAGACTTTATGTTTGTAGGGTCCATAAACTAGTCTAGGCTAGAGCCTTGATTTAGGATTGGAGAGGAAACTCTTCTAGGCTACAAAAACAAACATAAGACTCTGTGCTAGGGAGTGCTAAAAAGTCTAGTATCATGAAATTTATCTGGGACCCCCCTCTAACACAGGGGATAAACATGAGGTCACGTGCAGAAAGGTAGCAGAGATAACCCCTCCAAATCCAGACCAAGCGTAGTGGGGAACGCATATAGAGGGCTTATCTTGGGAATCCATTGATCGCATTTTCCACGGAGCTTCATGGGTCTCGAATTCGTTCTAGGTCCTAAGTTGTCTTCTGGAACACTTTCTTCTGATAACATTGATAGGTTTCGGTCTTGATACCTTGCTCATTTCGGTCCACCCGACTGTTGACTGTACCTTCTTGGTGACTGTTCATGTGTTGGCAACCTAGTTGCCTTTATTTTAGGGACTTACATAGGCAACTGCGGGGATATACCATAGTACGTAGGTTAAAAATTGGGCCATGCTTTACAGAGTATACCCGGAGGGTGCTTCGGTATTCGAGTTGCACTTGCACCGGTAAGTTTCACTAGTGTTGGCTGGTGTAATTGTTGTTCCAACTAGCTAGTGATCTGGTTGTCTTATCTCATAAGGACTTGTTGGCAGCCAATTCACATTTTTATTTGGTCTTATAAGCTGCCTACACCTATGTTTTGCAAACATCAATTCTTCGTCGCAATTTTCAATGAAATTAGCATTTTTGCGACATTTACATACTTATTTTCGTTTTGTTTTCACGACTCTAAGCGTGAAAACCTAATCTTTCGAAGTCGTATTTCAATCACTATCTGAACTGTCGTTATCTTTTTGTCGATATGCCTATTGTGCTTACCTTTTGTTTATCATTATGTAGCTGGCAGAACTTTCGAACTATACTCATTGGACATTCTTATATTGATTGTGTGACTGGGTTTCATTGAGTTTGCAATACATTAATATTTGGATTTGCATTTTTATTTGATTTACTTGACCTTTTGGTTTCATAAGATACATGGGTGTTATGGTTAAATATTTAATATATATCTTTCTAAATATGATACCTATGTTGATTATATGAATACCTATTGGCACCTTGGTTAAATTATGGGCATGAGCTGTTACAATACATTGGCGCATGGTTAAACATATGCTATTAGTTTTAAATCGTATGATTGATGGTTTCAAAATTTGGTATAACGTTGATTGAACATATTTGTTTATACACTTACCATTGTTTCATTGGTTGGGCAAATGACATGAGTGTTAAACCATGTTATAGTGGGTATAATAGCTATGAACACCGACGGTGGTACTATTGACCATAATTGTTATGCATGGCAGTGAATAACTCCACCACCTTCGCACGATGGCATTTATGCCTACCACTTATCACCGTTCACTTCTGTTAGCAGCACACATCTTTGCTCCTGTGTGTGTATTGTGATCCAAACCCTCGGTTTACCATGTGCTCGACTCCATGGCACCAGTCGTGAGGATCGAGCCAAACAGGAACCAAGCACTGTTAATGTTTGACAATGCCCGCAAAGACTTGGAGGAAAACGGATGGCTTACCTTCGTGAAACGATTTGAGGGTTTTAATCTCTGTGTAGCATGATAGTTTGCCATGACCTTCGATGGCTGTAGAGCCAAGTTGGGCAACATACAGTTGGAAATTGATGAGAAATTTATCAGTTTTTCCACGGGGTTACCTGCCACAGGACAACGTTGGTTCAAGAATTGTAAGGTCGAGGAGGTCCAATGGACACTGTTGTTCCTCTCGCGCAAATTCACCTCTTGTGACAGAGGTATGCCCATCTCTGCACTTAAACCATGATGGCACGATACTTTGATGGTAATCAAATAGTTCGTGACCTGTGAAGGTCGATATATACTTGTGTTTCTCTACCACCTGCGTTTGCTTATGAGTTTTATGGGATATCCGCTCAATATGCCCTTTTATTTTCATCGTAGCCTGTATAAAATGTCGAAAAGGTTCAAAAGGCAACAGGATGACAGTAGCCTGTTCCACTATGGGCTTATTAAGCTTATCGTTGTTTATCATTTGGGTTTGCATGGTGATAGTTGGAGGATTTTCGTTGCTCGGAATGGTTTCGAGGATCCAAACCCTATACAGGTTGACAAACCTATGGTGAGTGAAGTCAAGGCTGTACCCCCAGTGCCCTTCCATATCCTATTTCCTGCTCCTAAGCCTTCGGCCTACCCTCCTATCGACTTACCCGATGCTGTAACTAAGAGTGCCGAGACTATTAAAAAGCCTGTGAGCAAAAAGCCCAAGGAAAACCCTACTGATAACACTAAGGGTAAAAAGAATGCTCGTTTGATTTCACGGATGGCCAGGAACAAGCCTAAACCCTCTGTTGAGTCAAAACCTATAGTTTTGAGTGAGGATTCTGATTCTGACATTGAACATTTTTTAGCCGATGAGTATCCTTACTCGCAGGGTTTGTGTCCTGAACCACCTTACGATTTTGTGACGAACCTTCCCCCTTTCCTAAAGAATGACCCTAGCTACCCTGGTATTAAATTGCCACGTGAAACCCTTGGTCATTTGACCAAACCCTCGCCTGCTCTTTGAAAACCCATACAGTCACCCTGTGACCAATGCGATTCATGGTTGGAATGATATTACATTGATGTTCCCATACTCCAATCAAGAATTCAATTGCTGGAAGATCAAATTGCAGTGTTAACTAGTCAAAGAAACCAACTCCAAGCAACAGATAAAAAGAAAAAGACAATCGGCTCCATCCTTTTCAAAAACGTGGAATCAGCCATGGCCGTTGTCAATTCCAAACTGGCATGATCAAGCAGCCTCAACACTATACAGGTATGAGAATTTGATATCATTTTTTGTGAGTAATCAAGGTTGATATAATGATTTGAATTATGTTTTTTAAATGGCTCAGTCACTCATCCAAATGCCTCTGTCATTTGGTGATCATCCTGTACATGGTTTCGTTTTGATAAAAATAGAAGGAATTTCGATTTGATTTGCTTATAAATTTTTTATTGGATTTGAATGGTTATTCGTTTGGATTTCATTTGCTAAGTTTGTATGAGTGAAGTAACGAAATTAACGGTGTGTTTTCAATACAATTCGTTTTGTATCTATTCCGCACGGCAAGTTTTTATGCTCAATTTAGAATACAATTATGTGTGGATTTGATCTCGTTATGATTCGCGTGTTATGTTTGTTAAATGATTTCGGGAGTATAGTTGTTACGATATGCTGTATCGTATGATTTTGTGAATCATGAGTACCACTCTGTTTGATTCAACTTGGAAAGAATTACTTCGTTTTTACAAAAACAATGCTCTCAGTTGAGCCTGTGCGAATGCGCCCGAATTGTGGAATGTTTTTGATTCGTAATCAATATGTTGAAACCTTATCTGTTCGATTCACTTCTATTCTGACTGGATTATGAGTTGGCAAGATTGTTCTATGAGCTGGAATCGTATTTTAATTGCTGCTCTGTTTGATTCATAAAACAAATTGATCAACATTCGTTATCCGATTATAATTCATTGCCCAATGAATGATTCTGACCAAAGTCAAAACGATCTTGTTTGCCCAAGTTGCAGTAACAAATTGCGAATTATGTTGCTAATCAATCGATCCTGTTACGATTTTATTTGAATTGATTTTCGTGCCAGTTTGAATTAATCTATTCGTGGCTGTGTCAACACAGTGATAACGATTTTATAACGACCCTGTTTGGCTTCGATCGTATCCCTTTCCGATAAGATAGCATAACAATTGTATGCGATTTGTTTTGATTGTGTCGATTCCAAATTTCTATCAAACGTTTTCACAATCTTTGATTATGGTTCTGCTCATTCGATTTTGTGGTGATACAAGAAACATAGTACGCCTATCTCTGTAGGCATTCATTGATTCAGATCTTGTTTAGTTTTGAATGATATGACAAATTCAAATTAAATGATTCATTTTCAAATGGTTATTGGATGTCAATTAAATTGAAATCTTGAAAAGAGTTTTTTACCGATTTTAATGCTGATCCTATACCTTATTTAGACCAGCTACAGAATCAGATGATTCTATAGCCAGTCTATAGAATTAAATTTTCTATCACTTTATTAATAAAAGATCCTTCTAATTTGTTCATTTTTGTCCTTTTCAGGTGAATTCGAATTGCATGGGATTTGATGGATAGTCTAGAGGATATTTGGATGTTTTACTTTTATTTTAGTTTCCTAGTTTAGACAACTTTGGGATATCTTCCCAGATTTTATGTAAACAGTTTTATAACTTCCACAGGGAGGTTTTACCCTGTGGAAAACCTTTAAATACTTATTATTTTGTGTAATAAGGATCATCCTTGCATGTGGGAGAACCAGGATTATGGATATCTAATACAAACTGAGACAAAAGTTGATGTTTTGCTACAGGTTTCTCTTTCATAATATCAATCTTTTGTTTCATGTTTATGTTTATCAATTTGCATTAGATTAGTGACTACTTTAGCTATCATAGTCTTTTGCAAAATGATATGAATTAATTAATGTTTCATCCATATCTGATTACTTCCAGTACTTAAAAACATAGCAATTACTTGATTCAGTTTATGAATGAAAAATTTCTCTTCTTCATTAATTGAATTATTTTGTATAAGTCTTTACATATGGGTTTATCTAATTGTAGAGATTTATAAATTATATAATTGTTGTGATTTTTATGTCTTGTTTGTCCTGTAAGCAAACTTAAAGAGCACTGCAGCTATCATTTACGAGAAGCTTCTGGATTATTCGGTGCGGTTTTCCTTCCTCCGATTAGCTTAGAAGATCATCATACATAGGACAAATCTGGGGCGTTTCTCCAGGTCAGTTTGTGATTTATTTTCGTTAGTATTTTTAGTATAATATTAGTAGTTAAGTTATATATGTGTTTAGTTAGATTTTTAGTTAGAATTATTATATTAGTTGTTTAGTTTAGTTAGTTTTGTTTTATT
>ML776777.1:2151153-2169088 GCA_009831015.1 Picea engelmannii
TTGTGAATAAGTTATATTTCAGTTAGTAGTTAGTATAGTAGTAATTAGTAGATTGTATATATAGAATAGTTAGATTAGTTTAGTTTGTTTTAATAATTAGTTTTAGTTTAGTTTGTTTAATAGGTAGTTTAGTTAGATTAGTTAGTTTGTTTTATTTGTTTTTAGATTAGTTAGTTTAGATTAGTTTTCTCTTGTTTTCTTAGGACCTTAGATCGGCTAACGGATCCGCTAAACCCGTCAGGGTGGTTCATTCCAAACGGATTGGGTTATTAGACAACCCCGGACCGGTTCCACTCTCTCAGTTGACGGACGATCAATTTCGCCCGTCAACAAATGGCGCTAGAAGGAGGGCCTAAACTTAATTAATGGCACGAGGCGGTCNCCCCCCTAATTGATCACCTATAGTGACCAGAAGCCATTCAAACAATAATATTCCCCCTCAAACAAAAACTACTTCAACCTACGATCCACAGATCACAGTTGAGCCAACAACCCCTAATCCTACAGGTGGTGACATACAAGAGATTGTCCGCCAATCTCTTATAAAAACACATAGTTCCTTAGCTCGTCTTAGGCAACCAAACCGTCTGTGGGGCCAACCTTTAGACTTCTCTGATATCAGAGAACAATTAGGAGATACTAACCTCACTTTGAATCCTACAGATCCAATTTCGAATCCTGCTGCAGGAGGATCTGGGATACCTCCTTCACCACCTCCATCGTCTCCTTCCTCTTCTAAAGGAGATTCCTCTGACGAAGGCAATTCACCTTCTCAGCCTTCTACACCCACTACCCCAATGGAAAATCAGAACAATCCCACTAGACCCTGGCTTGATCAGGATGTTGTAGCTGTACCTGGAGCCCAACACCCTTTACCTAAACACCTGGAGAAATGGCTTCCCAAGTTTGAACTTGACTCAAAACAGATTGCTGAAGATCACATTAAAAAATTTATGTTAGCCATTAGACTCCGCAATGTTGAACATGAAGACACTGTCTGTAGGTTGTTCCCTTATACTTTCGAGGGTAATGCATCCACATGGTACTTTTCCCAACAACCCCATACCATCGTGTCTTGGGAAAAGTTTGAGTCATGTTTTTTGGAAAAATTCGGAGACGATAAACCTTCGGAAGTCTTGGTCATGGATCTTTCTAGCTTAAAAATGAACCCAAAAGAAAACGTTAAAGACTTTAATCAAAGATTCTTAACACTCAAAAACCGAATTCCTATGGATTCCATGCCTGCTGAGAGTCTTATAATAGCTTACTACACTAAAGCTTTGCATCAAAGCATAGCTATTTGGGTTAAATGATCCAAGAAAGCCACGTTGTTAGAGGCCTTCGAGGAGGCCAGCCAGATTGAAAAGGATATACTTAGTCTTAAAGACTCTTCTAACAACGAAACTGAGACTAGATCTTCTTCCAAAAAGAAGATTGAAATACTCCCCAAACCCACTCAAAGTAAAACACAACCTGAAAACTCTGATTTGGAAAACCTAACTAAAGTTGTTCAGAAACTGTCTAATCAAGTTATAGACTTAAAAAGGTCAACCGAAGAAGCTTCCTCGAGTAAAGGACCCTACAAATCCCCTTTCCAAAATCCTTTTCCTACCAACCGACCTAACCCAACCACCGAAGGCCTTAATCTAGAAAGTTTGCAATGTGCTCTTCAATCAATTCTAGAAGCCCAAGATAACTTGATGCCCCCTGAGATCCCTCAGGAGGTAGTTGAACAAGAAACAGTTCAAGAAGAAGAGTCTTCTCCAAACATTTTTGGACACTTCTTGGATAGCATATTCCAAGCTAACTTCGAGACAGTTCACCCTTATAACACCAAGAGTATGGCAACAAACAAACCTTCTTCCGAAAATACAACAACTTCGCCTCTAAAGAAATCTAAATCAACTGAGACTAAACAGAGTAATGTGAACCCCAACTTAGATTATGATGTTGTTGAAGATCTTAAAAAGCTAAGGGCTAAGATTTCTACTTATGATTTCTTGAAGTTTCCATTTTTGTTACAAAATATGTTGCAAAATATTTCAGAGAACGACAAGAATGGTAATTCAAGTGGTAACAAGGTTGTGCAAAACAAAGTCCCTCAGAAGAATTCCACTAAAAATAATCCTGATCTTCAAGATAAAGGAATCCTTCCTGTAAGTAATGTAAATAATGTAAATAATGTAGATAAAGTAGCCTTAGAAATTGCAAGTAAGAAGCCACAAGCTACTACTCTTAGAACCCGCAAGAATGTACCTCCATTTCTTTTAACTTTCGAGATTTTTAACAGAAACGTGCATAATTGTATGGTGGATTCAGGAGCGTCATCCAATGTGATGCCTTGGTCTGTCTGCCAAAAGATTAATGCCGAAGTGGAACCTTCTACTTTAAAAATCATACAACTTGATCGAACCAATGTTAAAGTTATAGGGGAACTAAAAAATGTATTGATTAGATTATCGTCTAACCTTAAGGTTCATCAGGTTATTAATATAATTGTTGTGGATATTCGAGAAGTGTATGGTCTATTTTTAAGAAGGGATTGGTCGAAGCAGCTACGTGGTTACTTCGTAACAGACTGGTCTCACTTATGGCTTCCAGAGAACGGTAGGCCTAACAAGATCAGGGTGAATCGTGAGCGCTACCTTAAGTTCACGGTTACAGATCTGAATGATCCCAATGAACCATATACACCTTCTGGTGATTCACCTGAGGTCCAAGGGATGGACACCTTCTTCAGAAATTTCATGGCCGAGGCTTCACCTATCAGCAATCCAGAACAACAGTCCAAGATTGTAGCATATATGCAACCAACAGCTTCTATACAACAGTCCCATGTGCCCGATCAAAATCAAATTTGGTCTTTATATTTTGACGGTTCTAAGTCTAAAGAAGGAGCTGGTGCAGGTTGCATCATTATCGATCCGGCAGGTAACAAGACATTAATTGCTTGTAGACTAGAATTTGAATGTACTAACAATACTGCAGAATATGAGGCTTTACTGCAAGGTCTCAGGAAAGCTCTAGATATGAACATTCAAAACCTAGTTGGATTTGGCGACTCTAAAATTGTGGTTAGACAGGAAAGAGACTCTATCCACTGTCTCTCTCCGCATCTCAAGAGCTACCAGTCTGAGGTATGGAGTTTAATGAATAAATTTTCTGCTTTCAATATAAATTCCATTCCTAGATTAAATAATGCTGAAGCAGATCTATTAGCTAATGTAGCCTCTAAACTTCTTCCTGCAGAAGGCTTGTCGCCAGACGCATTCTCCGTTGAGTTGTTGTTTCGACCATCTGTTCCTGACAATATCACGAACTGGAGGGAATTTGACGACAATCAACAGATTATCAACTTTCTACACATGGAAGAAACCTTTCAAGGCGCGGTGATAGATGAACGCATGCACGATGATAATTTGCACGATTTAATGGTAATACCTGATCCGAAATCTCCTGAAGCTCTGTCGGACATGGTAAATTCCATACCCAAATCTGTAATTAGATTAGAGAAGTTTTATGATTTTGAAGATAAATTTAAAAAAGCGGTCAATTGTAAAACTAATAGTTCCTCGTTGTCTTATGAAAAAGTGAACTTAGGAACTAGTGAAAATCCTCAGTGCATTAACCTAGGCTTGCGATGTTCTAGACAAGAAAAAGATGCTTTTGTTAAATTATTTAAAGAATTTAAGGATGTTTTTGCCTGGACGTATGATGATCTTAAAACTTTCGACCCTAATATCATATAGCATGTCATCCCGATGAAGCCCCAAACCTTACCCTTCCAACAGAAACTGAGGAAGATGCACCCTAAACTAGAACTGACTGTTAAAAAAGAATTGAATAAACTCCTAAGTGCTAAAATAATTTTTCCTGTTAGGCACACTCAATGGGTGTCCAACCTTGTCCCAGTTCGAAAGAAAAATGGGGAAATCCGACTCTGCGTCAATTTCCGAAACCTCAATAGAGCGTCTGACAAAGACAACTACCCTGTCCCACCCATGGAGCAGATCCTTCAACAGGTATCTGGTTTCGAGAGGCTATCCTTGTTAGATGGTTTCTCTGGATACAACCAAGTCCTGATGTCTCCACCAGATCAACTCAAAACTACCTTCCATACTCCATGGGGCACTTATGCTTATCGCAAAATTCCCTTTGGATTGATTAATGCTGGTGCCACCTTTCAGAGAGAAATGGACATTGCTTTCCGAGGTTTAATCAATCAGTCTGTTGTAGTTTACTTAGATGATGTGACTGTTTATTCTAAAATTAAAGACGATCATCTAGCTCACTTACGAGCCGTTCTGCTACGATGTCGTAAATACGACATCTCCTTGAACCCCAAAAAGTCCATCTTTGCAGTAGAACAGGGTAAACTCCTAGGATTCATAGTGTCTAGTGAAGGAATGATTATTGACCCCGAGAGGACTCAGGCCATCACTAAACTTCCCCCTCCTATATCCAAAAAATCCATGCAGTCTTTCTTAGGCCAGATTAACTTCGTGAGAAGATTTGTCCCCAGTTTCTTCGAAATGGTTAGGCCTTTACAGAATTTGATCAAGAAAGACATCCAATATCACTAGGGACCCACAGAAAATCAAGCTTTCAATGCCATAAAGAAGGCCATAATAGATGCTCCATCTCTCATGAGCCCTGACTTCTCTCAATATTTTACACTCTATACTTTTTCCTCCAACCGTTCCTATGCCGCCGTCCTAACTTAGAAGAATGTCGAGAGCCACGAAGTACCCATCGCCTTTATGAGCTCTGCTTTCAAAGGTGCTGAAATCAACTATCCAGCAGTGGATCGGCAAGCCTACGCTGTTTTCAAAGCAGTTAAGCACTCCCGGTCCTATCTTTTGAAGTCAAGGACGAAAGTCATTGTCCCGTACCCTGCCGTAAGGAACTTGTTAGTACAAAAGGAGTTAGGAGAAAAGAGAGCTAACTGGGTCACCTCCTTGCAGGAGTATGACTTAGAAATCACCCCAGCTCAAATTGTGAGAGGCCAAGGGTTATGTAAGTTGGTTGTTGATTCAGAAACAGGACAACAAGAAGATAGTGATATGTCAAACCTAGGACAAAGCGATCAAAGTTTGATCTGTTGCGCACAAAACCTCATTAGTCCCTGGTACGACGATATTAGATTCTGTCTTGAACATGGGTCAACACCTCGTTACTTAGACCCCCCTAAGAGAATAGCATTGAGACTGAAGTCTGCCTCCTTTCATCTAGTTAATGGTGTACTATTTCATCATAATTTTGACGGTGTACTAATGCGCTGTCTTGAGAAGGACGAAGCAGAAAAAGTCTTGCTCGAGTTGCATGCAGGAGAAGCTGGTGGTCACTTCGGTGGTGACACCACTGCTCATAAGGTTTTAAGAGCCAGTTACTATTGGCCCACGCTTTTTAGGGACGCCCATGCCTTGTGTCGTAAATGTATCATCTGTCAGAAAGCATCAGGGCGGTTGCAAAAACCGGCCTTTCCCTTACAACCTGTTTCAGTAGATTCTCCTTTCCAGCAACGGGGCCTTGATATCATAGGTCCAATTAACCCTCCATCTTTGAAACAACACAAGTATATTGTGACATCCATAGATTACTTTACTCGATGGTCCAAAGTTGCTGCGTTAAGAACTGTCAACACCAGTTAGGTAATCACCTTTCTAAACTTGAATATTATCACTCGTTTTGGTATCCCTGACTGTCTAGTCTTTGACAACGCTTCTTACTTTTCTTCTCTTGAGATGAGAGAGTTCGCTTTGGAGAAAGGAATTAAGCTGAATTATTCTGCTAGTTACTACCCCCAGGGCAACGGATTAGCAGAATCAACAAACAAGAACTTGATTAAAATTATCAAGAGAACTGTGGTTGAAAATCACAAAAAATGGCACAATGCGCTGCTGAACACGCTGTGGGATGATAGGGTAACGCCAAAAGATGCTATAGGTAACTCCCCCTTTTTTCTCGTTTATGGAAGAGAAACAATTCTGCCACCTCACATTCTTCTTCCTTTGCTTCAGTTATCACGGAAATTTCAAGAAGAGGATTGTCCCCCTTTAGAAAACCGAATTAACGCTTTGATGAAGCTAGAAGAAGTGAGAGCCCAAGCTAGACGTAAGATAGATCAACATCAACAATTGGTTAAGAGCTGGTTCGATTCTAACTCTGCTTCTGATAGGAATTTTGAAGTAGGCGATCTCGTCTTGAAGTGGGACAAACCACACGAGGGAAAGGGAGAACACACAAAATTTCAAAACTTGTGGCTTGGACCGTTTTTAATTGCTGAAAAGTTGTGTCCTAGTTCCTTTCGATTGCAGAATCTTGAAGGGCAGCTTGACACCTATCCGGTGAATGGCCAAGCCCTGAAAAGATACTTTGCTTAATAACTACCCTTGTATATTACGCAAATATTTTATTTTTGTTTGTATTTTCGTTTGCTTTTTGTTTTTTATTTTGATTTGAATTTATCAGTTTGTGTCTTTTAAAAATACAGATACCTGTACACTGAGATATTCAGACAAAGATGATAGAAAGTTCCTTCGCTGAAATAACTTCTGAAAAATTTGTGCAAACATCAATGATATTTCTGAGATTTATATCTATGTTGGAAAAATCTGTTGTTTGAAAGAAGTTTACCGATTTCGATCTCTGAGCGAAGCTTGTCATGATCATCTATTATCTTTTTACGCTGTCCCTTTTCTGTAAAGGAATGACTCAGAAGATGTCTCCCTGTTTAGGAAGTTGGTTTTGTAAATAAATCATCTCTGGATCTAAATAAAGGACAGTTCTAAAAAAATTCTGATGAGGTCTAAAAAAAATAAAATGTTAAAATATTAAGATTTTTCAGCGTCACCCCGCTCAGCCATATATTTATAAAAGAAAAACAAAAAAAAATATTAATAAGAGCTGTGGGAAGTGCTTGTAAACCCGCCGGGATGCTGAACAGGTCTGCTGGCAGTGAGTAAATGCATGCATGACGCCAAGACAACTTCGCCGGGGTACTGAACAAGCCCGCTGGCAGCAAAGCAATGTCGAGTATATGGAAATTTGCAAAAAGAAACCTCTTTAATGTCCTTTATTCTGATCCAGAACTTCTTAACAGGATACAGATGTTAGAGTGGGTTAAATGGCAACCCTGTCGAGGCTATGGACGCCTGCTGGCAGTAGTGGCTATGCCAATAGTATTGAAGATTTTATCTTTAATATCGTGACTAGATGATCTTAAGATTGTTATCAGTTTTCATCTTTTGAAACACTGCTGAAAAAATTGGTTAATGCTGATGTTTGTACGATTTTTTGGTTGTTATTTTCAAGTTGAAATTATCTTTGCTGTCCTAATCTGAATTTGTGCCTTTTGCAGAGATAACTGCTTCTACCAGTGTGTCACCATTGTTGGCAGCCAATTCACATTTTTCTTTGGTCTTATAAGCTGCCTACACCTATGTTTTGCAAACATCAATTCTTCGTCGCAATTTTCAACGACATTAGCATTTTTGCGACATTTACATACTTATTTTCGTTTTGTTTTCACGACTCTAAGCGTGAAAACCTAATCTTTCGAAGTCGTATTTCAATCACTATCTGATCTGTCGTTATCTTTTTGTCGATATGCCTATTGCGCTTACCTTTTGTTTATCATTATGTAGTTGGCAGAACTTTCGAACTATACTCATTGGACATTCTTATATTGATTGTGTGACTGGGTTTCATTGAGTTTGCAATAGATTAATATTTGGATTTGCATTTTTATTTGATTTACTTGATCTTTTGGTTTCATAAGATACATGGGTGTTATGGTTAAATATTTAATATATATCTTTCTAAATATGATACCTATGTTGATTATATGAATACCTATTGGCACCTTGGTTAAATTATGGGCATGAGCTGTTACAATACATTGGCGCATGGTTAAACATATGCTATTAGTTTTAAATTGTATGATTGATGGTTTCAAACTTTGGTATAATGTTGATTGAACATATTTGTTTATACACTTACCATTGTTTCATTGGTTGGGAAAATGAGATGAGTGTTAAACCATGTTATAGTGGGTATAACAGCTATGAACGCCGACGGTGGTACTATTGACCATAATTGTTATGCATGGCAGTGAATAACTCCACCACCTTCGCACGATGGCATTTATGCCTACCACTTATTACCGTTCAGTTCTGTTAGCAGCACACATCTTTGCTCCTGTGTGTGTATTGTGATCCAAACCCTCGGTTTACCATGTGCTCGGCTCCATGGCACCAGTAGTGCGGATCGAACCAAACGGGAACCAAGCACTATTAATGTTTGACAATGCCCACAAAGACTTGGAGAAAAACGGATGGCTTACCTCTGTGAAATGATTTGAGGGTTTTAATATTTGTGTAGCACGACAGTTTTCCATGACCTTCGATGGTTGTAGAGCCAAGGTGGGCGACATACAGTTGGAAATTGATGAGAAATTTATCAGTTTTTCCACGGGGTTACTTGCCACAGGACAACGTTGGTTCAATAATTGTAAGGTCGAGGAGGTCCCATGGACACTGTTGTTCCTCTCGCGCAAAGTCACCTCTTGTGACAGACGTATTCCCATCTCTGCTCTTAAACCACGATGGCACGATACTTTGATGGTAATCAAACAGTTCGTGACCTGTGAAGGTCGATACAGAGTTGTGTTTCTCTACCACCTACGTTTTCTTATGAGTTTTATGGGATATCCACTCAATATGCCCTTTTATTTTCATCGTAGCCTGTATAAAATGTCGAAAAGGTTCAAAAGGCAGCAGGCTAACAGTAGCCTGTTCCACTATGGGCTTATTAAGCTTATCGTTGTTTATCATTTGGGTTTGCATGGTGATAGTTGGAGGACTTTCGTTGCTCGGAATGGTTTCGAGGATCCAAACCCTATACAGGTTGACAAACCTATGGTGAGTGAAGTCAAGCTTGTACCCCTGGTTCCCTTCCATATCCTATTGTCTACTCCTAAGCCTTCGGCCTACCCTCCTAGCGACTTACCCAACGCTGTAACTAAGAGTGCCGAGACTATTAAAAATCCTGTGAGAAAAAAGCCCAAGGCAAACCCTACTGATAACACTAAGGGTAAAAAGAACGCTCGTTTGATTTCACGGATGGCCAGGAACAAGCCTAAACCCTCTGTTGAGTCAAAACCTATAGTTCTGAGTGAGGATTCTGATTCTGACATTGAACATTTTTTAGCCGATGAGTATCCTTACTCGCAGGGTTTGTGTCCTAAACCACCTTACGATTTCATGACGAACCTTCCCCCTTGCCTAAAGAACGACCCTAGCTACCCTAGTATTAAATTTCCCCGTGGAACCCTCGATCATTTGACCAAACCCTCACCTGATCTTTGAAAACCCATACAGTCACCCTATGACCAATGCGATTCATGGTTGGAACGATATTACATTGATGTTCCCATACTCCAATCAAGAATTCAATCGTTGGAAGATCAAATTGCAGTGTTAACCAGTCAAAGAAACCAGCTCCAAGTGACAGATAAAAAGCAAAAGACAACCGGCTCCATCCTTTTCAAAAACATGGAATCAGCCACGGCCGTTGTCAATTCCAAACTGGCATGATCAAGCATCCTCGTTGCTATACAGGTATGAGAATTTGATATCATTTTTTGTGAGTAATCAAGGTTGATATAATGATTTGAATTCTATTTTTAAATGGCTCAGTCACTCATCCAAATGCCTCTGTCATTCGGTGATCAGCCTGTACATGGTTTCGTTTTGATAAAAATAGAAGGAATTTCGATTTGATTTGCTTATAAATTTTTTATTGGATTTGAATGGTTATTCATTTGGATTTCATTTGCTAAGTTTGTCTGAGTGAAGTAACGAAATTAACGGTGTGTTTTCAATACAATTCGTTTTGTATCTATTCCGCACGACAAGTTTTTATGCTCAATTTAGAATATGATTATGTGTGGATTCGATCTCGTTATGATTCACGTGTTATGTTTGTTAAATGATTTCGGGAGTATAGTTGTTACGATATGCTGTATCGTATGATTTTCCGAATCATGAGTACCACTCTGTTCGATTCAACTTGGAAAGAATTACTTCGGTTTTACAAAAAACAATGCTCTCAGTTGAGCCTGTGCGAATGCGCCCGAATTGTGGAATGTTTTTGATTCGTAATCAATATGTTGAAACCTTCTCTGTTCGATTCACTTCTATTCTGACTGGATTATGAGTTGGCAAGATTGTTCTATGAGCTGGACTCATATTTTAATTGCTGCTCTGTTTGATTCGTAAAACAAATTGATCAACATTCATTATCCGATTATAATTCATTGCCCAATGAACGATTCTGACCAAAGTCAAAACGATCTTGTTTGCCCAATTTGCAGTAACAAATTACGAATTCTGTTGCTAATCGATCGATCCTGTTACGATTTTATTTGAATTGATTTTCGTGCCAGTTTGAATTAATCTATTCGTGGTTGTGTCAACAAAGTGATAACGATTTGATAACGATCCTGTTTGGCTTCGATCATATCCCTTGCCGATAAGATAGCATAACAATTTTATGCGATTTGTTTTGATTGTGTCGATTCCAAATTGATATCAAATGTTTTCAAAATCTTTGATTATGGTTCTGCTCATTCGATTTTGTGGTGATACAAGAAACAGAGTACGCCTATCTCTGCAGGCATTCATTGATTCGGATCTTGTTTAGTTTTGAATGATATGACAAATTAAAATTAAATGATTCATTTTCAAATGGTTATTGGATGTCAATTAAATTGAAATATTGAAAAGTTTTTTTTACCGATTTTAATGTTGATCCTATACCTTATTTAGACCAGCTACAGAATCAGATGATTCTGTAGCCAGTCTATAGAATTAAATTTTCTATCACTTTATTAATAAAAGATCCTTCTAATTTGTTCATTTTTGTCCTTTTCAGGTGAATTCGAATTGCATGGGATTTGATGGACAGTCTAGAGGATATTTGGATGTTTTACTTTTATTTTAGTTTCCTAGTTTAGACAACTTTGGGATATCTTCCCAGATTTTATGTAAACAGTTTTATAACTTCCACAGGGAGGTTTTACCCTGTGGAAAACCTTTAAATACTTATTATTTTGTGTAGTAAGGATCATACTTGCATGTGGGAGAACCAGGATTATGGATATCTAATACAAACTGAGACAGAAGTTGATGTTCTGCTACATCTTTCACTTTCATAATATCAATTTTTTGTTTCATGTTTATGTTTATCAGTTTGCATTAGATTAGTGACTACTTTAGCTATCATAGTCTTTTGAAAAATGATATGAATTAATTAATGTTTCATCCATATCTAATTACTTCCAGTACTTAAAAACACAGCAATTACTTGATTCAGTTTATGAATGACAGATTTCTCTTCTTCATTAATTGAATTATTTTGTATAAGTCTTTACATACGGGTTTATCTAATTGTAGAGATTTATAAATTATATAATTGTCGTGATTTTTATGTCTTGTTTGTCCTGTAAGCAAACTTAAAGAGAACTGCAACTATCATTTACAAGAAGCTTCTAGATTATTCGGTGCGGGTTTCCTCCCTCCGATCAGCTTAGAAGATCATCATACAAAGGAAAAATCTAGGGCGTTTCTCCAGGTCAGTTTGTGATTTATTTTCGTTAGTATTTTTAGTATAATATTAGTAGTTAAGTTATATATGTGTTTAGTTAGATTTTTAGTTAGAATTATTATATTAGTTGTTTAGTTTAGTTAGTTTTGTTTTATTTCTTGTTCATAAAATCATAAAATCAGAAAAAACATCTTTCTCTGTCTTAGGGCAGAATATTAATGAGTTTTGCAGGTTTTATTTAAATCTGTGAATTGTAGATATTGTACATTTTGTGAATAAGTTATATTTCAGTTAGTAGTTAGTATAGTAGTAATTAGTAGATTGTATATATAGAATAGTTAGATTAGTTTAGTTTGTTTTAATAATTAGTTTTAGTTTAGTTTGTTTAATAGGTAGTTTAGTTAGATTAGTTTGTTAGTTTGATTTATTTGTTTTTAGATTAGTTAGTTTAGATTAGTTTTCTCTTGTTTTCTTAGGACCTTAGATCGTCTAACGGAGGCGCTAAACCCGTCAAGGTGGTTCATTCCAAACGGCTTGGGTTATTAGACAACCCCGGACTGGTTCCACTCTCTCAGTTGACGGACGGTCAATTTCGCCCATCAACATGACTTTTTCTAGTGTGTGCTAGTTCTTGAACATTAATAGGAATCCCTAGTGTGTCATTTATCTTCTCACACAGTGGAGGATTAGGAGCTCTGCCGGTCACGAAGGCTTCTTGGCCTACCACCGGTCAATCTGCATCCACCCCCGCCACTGCTAAGGCGAAGACTAGAATAGCAAGGGTCTTTTGAGGTGATTAGGTCACAGGGAATTGTGCCCGATCCATCTCTGAGAGAAGAACATTTGATTCCAGAGGAACCAACCATTTCAGAACTTGGAGATGAATCTCTTGGTCCATACGAACCTTGGAATATTGATCTATCGATGCCCATCGTCGTACAGGTTTATCCTTACGAGCGCCAGATAGTGTCACAAGTAGCAATGGAACCAAATGCTATGAATTCTTTAGGGAATTATCATATTCTCTCTACGACTGTCACTACAGGGGGTGTTCCACCTCCTAACCAACCATCATCGGTCTGGAGAACAATGGTCTTGAACACCTCTACCTTGAGCAATGGTCTGATTTCGACTATCGCGACGATCACTGCTCCTTTCACCCAGAGTGTGACAGGCCCCCCGTTCTCATATGAGATGCCTAGCTTTGATACGAACTCTGTCCTTTCCTACTCCACTCTACAGATTTTAGGTCTAGGGGCAGGGAGCTCTAACGCTCCTCTGCAAGGATCCATGGGAGGCACTTCAACTTCATATAATTATTTCCCTTATGGAGGGGGTCATATACCTCCTTCGTCCCCTTCGCTCGGTGGTGCTCACCAACATCCCGCCAGGCCAAACGTAAACTTTAGCTCGTTTGGAGAAGGTAGTCAAGGAATTCCTTCTTATAGCATGCCGATAGGTTCAACACTGTTATCTTTGTTTGGTACATTTGGTAACAATGCTTTCTCATGATCTGCCGTCTCGGTCAAGGGAAACCCCAATTATGGACAACAATATCCTATGCAGGGTACCATTCCTACACAGGGGGAAAACCCAAGAATTCCTTCCCCACAAGGACCTTTAAATCTGTGGCAGGGATCAGTTCCTTCGACAGGGATGCCAACCAGGGGAAACCCCTTCCATAGCCAATAGAATCCTTGGCAAGTCTCAAGACCTATTCCCATCGGATTGGTATGGGGCAACCCTTCCCAAAATACTTGGAACACAATGCAAGACAAACCTTCTACCTCCTATTACAGGAGTCAGCCGATGATGTCTCAACAAGCACATAAATCGTATGCTGGTCATGACCATGGTTTTTACCAAAACCCTGGCCAACAACATAACTTTTCCTGGCAACCTGGTGCCAGTCAATCTCCAGGCCCCTTTTTCCATGGTTATAATCAACAACCCAAACTACTGTTTCTGGAAACTTTGCATTTTCCAGACTTGACAAGGTTATTGAATGACCCTATCTGTCATGATCCGTGTTGGCCTCCTATGTTGACCAAGTTTCCTTTAGACATTCCAAAGTTCGAAGCTAGGCCTAATGAAGATCCAAGCGATCATGTGACTACCTTTCATCTATGGTGCTCATCTAATTCGTTGAAAGACAAATCCTTCCAGCTGCATTTGTTTCAATGCACTATGATAGGGAGTGCTGCGAAACAATACATTGAGCTCAAATGCTCGAGATACTCTTCCTTCAGAGAATTGGCAATGGATTTCTTAAACCATTTCCAATTATCTGTGAGATATGATGCCGACACTGAATTGTTGGCAAACTTCGAGGAGAGAAAGGCGAACCATATCTCCAATCACATCTGAGAATGGAGATGCTAGAAGAGTTTGATAAAAGTTCTAGTCCCACTAGCATTCCTGCTTGAGTGGTTCCTTAAGTATTTGGTACCCCAGTTATCCAAATACGTCGCAATGTCTGGAGTGTTTTCCAAAGAAGATGCAATAATGAGAGATCAACAACTAGAGTTGTTTACTCTTAGTCTGGTTTATGAAATTTTCCCAGATGCACCATGGTCAATACTTGACAAGACCAGACAGAGCATTGGACCATATGCCAATGATATTGTTGGTTTAGCACAAATGAAGCCCGCTGATCAACTGTCAAAACAATTTCAACAATTTTCGATACAATAGAAAGTAGCCAGCCAAACCATTAGCTCGACTGCCCCCCCTACCCAAACGTTGGATGTACATAGTGTGAAATCGACAAACCCGAAGGCCACCCAACAGCCTGATGGAAAGAAGAAACAACGAAACAAGGGTAAGGGGGATAAGAAACCTACCAATAATGTTGGTGGGGGCAACACAGAAAATAAGAAGTTGAAGTATCCATGTAACCTATGCACATAAGACCATGTGACTCACCAGTTCCGTCGGCTTGCGGAGGCCCAAAATTTATTGGCTCAACAACAACCTACTGTGTTAATGAACCCATTTCAACATGGGCAAAATTTAACTCAAGACTCTACAAGAACGAAAGGGAGCAGTCAAGGACCCCCTCTGTCTTCGAGTAATTCTTCATTTGCAAATGTGTATATGATGAAAGGTGATGCCTATATATCGACTAGAGTGCATGATTACGAAATTCCAAACACCTCTGAGAAGAGTAAAGAAGCCGAAAATCCACCTCTTCCTCTCCAGATCGAGAATACATTGGAAAAAACAATGACACACATCCAAAAGGGTGTGTTCAATAAATCTTCTCACAATCCAAATGCAAGCGCCACCCAGAAGTACTATGTGGTGGAGGATTTGTCTCAAACCCCTTGTGCAATGTCTGCTTTGGAGGTCCTCTAGAGTTGCCCTTCCTAGAGAAAGGCTCTGTTAGCCGCCTTAGGATCCAATGAGACTTGTAATTCAGGTACGATCATGCTTGATATGACCAACTTAAAACCTCGTCTCCCTTACCACATGGTGTTTCAGATAGTAGTGGCTTACACCACGAAATTTTTTACCCAGAACATTTTCTGCATGGTTGTCACATACCCACTACGGAAATTAAAACTTTTCACCCCTTTTCTTCTTTTCTCCGAAGAATAGAATTCCCCAAGTCCCTACGATACCTAATACAGACCCTGCCATCCCTTAACCACACTCATCTGATCGACGGTTTTGGCCACAGGCCTAACCAATATGACGTCCTTTCGCTCTTCGTGACTCGGCGCTACTAGAATGTCGAGTTTTTCGACTCTGATAAACCTCGAAAGGTGATAGTTGACTTCTCTTTGACACTTTTCGCTACTCGCAGCCTCGCAGGATGAAGTGTCGAGCCTTCGTGCTCCTATCTCGTGAACCTTCGAGACGTGAGAAGTCAACATAATGTTGACTCCTTGCCAGGTGACGCGTGTCCACCTGTCGACCACATGGGCCCCACCTGATGGATGTGCCACATGTTCTCACGAGCCTCAGCTCTCGACACTTCACGACTTCTACGGTCGAAAGTGGCCCCTTCCAACCTCCGAACCCCGAACTCCCGATATACGATATCTCCATGGAGTTCTGATCCAACGGTCCTCCATTCCTGAATTCAACGACTCAAATTTTCCTCCTCGCGTTTCACACTTTGTGACTTCATGGGTTGAATCACTCAACCCTTGCGATCTCTTCTTACGAAACCTCGAGATGCAAGATCCTGAACTCAGACCTCTTCCAGATTGCACCGACCCTAATCGTCTTGCAAATCTACAAGATCCAATGGTTATCGGTTGCTCACCACTTCTATTTCGAAGTGTCTTTGCTGTCCATTTCTTCTCTCTTCTGGACGTACATTTTCGATGACCCAGATCTATTTTTCTCTAACTAATCTAACGATAGTTGTAGCTCTTCCTTGAGCATGCACTTCTCTTCCTTCTCCTTGGAATATTTCTTAAGTATCAAAGGTCTCAACCTTTTCTTCTCCTCTGCGACCTTCGCAGTTATGGCTCCATGCAAAAAACAAAACTATCCCTCCTGAGCTTCTCTACTCTGAATCCATGAAAGATTTCCTTGACCTTTGTGAGTTCCTACAGGGTCTGTGCATCTGACCAGGTGCTATCTGTCCTGAGCTTCATCAACTATGAGGGACTTGGGAGCTTTGCTCTCTTTCTCCTGGGTTTGACTCTTAAAAGAGTCTTCGGCACATCTATTGCTCTCCTTCATCAAGCCTAGGAATTGAGTGGGTCTCGGTCTCTACTTGCTTTATAGGGAGCCTGTGCATAACTGCACTACCTCTCCTAAGCTATGACTTGGATAGTATGGCCTCTTCTCATAAGACCATAGTCTTATTCCCTTTGGGACTTATCATACGAGGGAATGATCCCTTGTCAACAAGACTCCCGAATTCATGATTTTTGATTTCTCGAAATGGGTAATCTCGCGACACGTGGCCTCCTTTAATCGTACGGTTCAGATCTATTTCGGGACTTTCACCCCTATTCACGAGGGCTTAACCCTCATCTATCTCCCTACAGATCTAACGAATGTCAGGTTTTCTAGCTAATATCTGATGGTTCAGATCGGTCCCAACACCACACACTCTCCCACTGCTCCCTGGATGTGCAAAAACCAACGGTCCAGATATTCTTACGGACCTTAGGGATCAACGGTCCTGGTCTCTTCACTATTCATGAAAACAAGGCATTTAATGCCTCCTCTTCTCCTTCCAAACTAATGGCCATGAGTGACCACAGATATTCCGACAGGATCTCGCCCGCCAAACTATACTTATCCCTACACAACCATCTCGGGATTTCAAGAGGATCGTTCCTGCTCGTGTAGGGTTACTAAGGCCTTGCGCCTTCACATCCTCTTTCCAGGTTCTTGATGGGATTTTCAAGGAGGGTATCTCTATGGGGAGGTTTACCTAGGGTAATATCTGAGGTAGATAAGGGTATCTCTCTCTTGAGAACCAGACGTGAAGTCTGAATTAGATCGATATGCATATAAATATCGATTTATGAAAACATAAGCCATACGTAGTCTTTCCATTATAAACTTGTAACTACCAGTACTGATCAAAACACCATACAGACATTCTTACACTGAAATCATTCACAATTTCACAGCTTATGAGCATAAATGTCAGAATATATATATTTCAAGATGCCAAAGGCAAAACACTTATCAGAAAAACACCAGAGGTGATGCAACTGCTGAGAGGGGTGCTCGTTTCCACCCAACCGTAGGCTCAACGACTCCCAACTGATTTACCACTAGCCACCCCTAAGCTGAGACCACGATACTGTGAGACTACATATCTATTTTCCAGTTACCGAGAATGAAGGTTACCCTCCTTCTTCTCTGCTATCACTCACTCTGCATATTTTTTCAGAGTTCTTACTCCCTCGCGTCCGCCCGTGATCGTAGACTCCTCCTGCCTTTTTCCTTTCTGGTGAGGTTGCGTGTGGCACGATCTCCCTCGCAATGGTCAGGTGTCAGGACTGCATGGATGGGTGGTTTACCCCCATCCCTCATTACGCATGAGGAGCCATCCACCTACCAACTTGCGAGTAATTAATTTTGGGACAGCGAGCCGCTCTTGGTTCTCCGGGCCAGTGAAGACCAAATACGGTATTGGTTTTCGGTGGAAGTTAACGCCACCATTCTAGGTGCCTTCGACCACCTTTATCCAACCATCATGGTCTCTTTTTCATCATATCCCCTCTTAGCAGTCCTGCAATATAAATATTCATAATATTATTCACATTCATCGACCTTTTTCACAAGGTCTATTCACATCACACATTCACATTTTTGAGTTTGCCACAATACTTGGCGAGTATAGTTATTT
>ML776777.1:2169201-2258528 GCA_009831015.1 Picea engelmannii
CATATCCCCTCTTAGCAGTCCTGCAATATAAATATTCATAATATTATTCACATTCATCGACCTTTTTCACAAGGTCTATTCACATCACACATTCACATTTTTGAGTTTGCCACAATACTTGGCGAGTATAGTTATTTTTACAGACTGGGGGAAACAGGGTGTTACAATTCCCTCCCCCTTAAAGGAACATCGTCCTCAATGTTCTATCTATCAACATGACCTGCATGTATAGATGTAAACAAAATCGGATATGCCTGTTTCATGGCATCCTCCATTTCCCATGTAGCCTCATCTGGGCCAAAATGTCTCCACTGCACCTTGACCTGTGCAATGGTTTGGTTCTGGAGTAGGGTTTCCTTTATGTCCAGTGTGCACTGAGGTTCTAGTAGAAATTCTCCCTCCGGTTCCACCTGGATCATAGACCAGTCAATTATATGATTAACATCATATACATATTTCTTCAATAATGAAACATGGAAAACATTATGTGCTTTTACTGTGGGAGGAAGTGCTAGCCGATAGGCTACAGGTCCCACTCTATCTAGAGCCTCAAAGGGCCCACAATATTGAGGTGCTAACTTGGCACAAGCTCCCATTTTCAGGGAACTCTTCCTGGGCCTAACTCTGAGATATACATGGTCTTCCGTTTTGAACTCTCTTGGAGTTCTCTTTTGGTCGGCATAACTTTTTTGTTGGTTCTGAGCGACCTTCAGGTTTTTTTTTATCTGGGTCACTTGCTGTTCCATTTCTTTCAACATGTCAGGTCCAAAAGAGATCCTGTTTACAGGATTACTCCAGCTGACTGGAGTGTTACATGGTCTACCATAGAGGACTTCAAAGGGACTCATCTTTAAGGATGCTTGGTAGCCATTGTTGTAGGTGAATTCTACTAGTGGTAGGTAGTATTCCCACTTCTTGGGTTGATGCATTACATGCATTCTTAACATATCTTCTAGTATTTGATTCACTCTTTCTGTCTGTCCATCGATTTAAGGGTGATAGTAAATGCTAAACAACAACTTGGTCTCTAAACCAACAATCAGTGATTTCCAAAAGTTGGAAGTAAATTTCGTGTCTCTGTCAGACATGATCTCTTTCGACATACCATGTAGTCTGAATATCTCTTTCATGAATACCTGGGCAATATCGATTGCCTTATAGGTCGACTTGATGGGGATGAAGTGAGCAGACTTGCTCAATTTGTCCACCACCACCATAATGGCATCATTCTGTTTGGTTGAGGTTGGTAATCCAGTGATGAAATCCATGGAGATGGTTTCCCATTTCCACTCTGGGATTGGTAAAGGTTGGAATAATCCTGTTGGGTGTCGATGTTCTGCTTTAACCTGTTGGCACTCTATGCATTTGGCCAAGTACTCGGCTGTGTATTTCTTCATTCCAGACTAATAGAATTGTCTCCTAGTGGCTGTGATCATATTCTAGTATCCTGGATGACCAGAATAGGGTCTTTTATGTAGTTCATCCAGTATGAACCTCTTCAAGTCGTCACTGTTTGGAATATAAAATCTGCTTCTATAAGTAAGCCGGCCTCCTTCAATCTTCTGGTAGCCTTTATATTTTACTCTAGCAGTTTCTTGTTGTAGGTACATGGTCATGGTCTAGATGAAGGGATCTATTTCTTGTGCATTTTTTATTCTTTCCTTGGCATTTGTCTCGCAAGTGCTCACCACTTCCAGGTGAATTGTTTTCATACTTCTGCTAAGGGCATTGGCCACCCTATTTTCCTTTCCTTTAATGTGTTTGATTTCAAAATCAAACTCGCTAAGGAGGGCCATCCACCTAGCTTGTCTAGCATTGAGATTTGGTTGATCAAACAGGTATCGCAATCCATAGTGATCTGTCATAAGTACAAATTTTCTTCCCAGGACGTAATGGCTCCACATTTTCAAGGCATGCACTATGGCAGCCAGTTCTAGATCATGGGTCACATAGTTGACTTCATGCTCATTCAATTTTTGGGATTCATAGCAGATCACACTTCCTTTCTACATAAGGACTCCTTCGAGTCCTTCCTTACATGCATTTGTGCACACGAGGAAGTCAACTTATGGATCGACAATCTTCAGCATGGGTTCATGGGTCAGTAGATGTTTCAGGGTTTGAAATCTTTCTTCACATTTCTGTGTCCACAAGAATTTTCCCTTTCTTCTGGAGGGCAGTGATTGGATAACTAATCTTGGAGAATCCTTTTATAAATATCCTATAGTATCCTACTAATCCCATAAAGGATCTGATGTCTGAAACATCCTTTGGGGTAGGCCATTCCATGATAGACCTGATTTTTTCAGGGTCTACCGCTACTCCTTCGGAGAGAACATGGCCTAAGTAATGTATTTCTTTCTGGAAGAATTCACATTTGATGAATTTGGCATAGAGATGATGTTCTCTTAGCACTTGCAGTACAAGTCTAAGATGCTCTTCATGCTCTTTTCTGTTCTTGGAGTAAATTAATATATCGTCAATAAAAACAAGCACAAATTTGTCTAGGAACTTGCTGAGTACATTGTTCATCAAGCACATAAAAGTGGCAGGAGCATTGGTCAACCCAAATGGCACTACCACGAACTCATAGTGACCATACCTCGTCCGGAAGGCAATTTTGTGGATGTCTTCACCCTTGATTCAGACTTGATGATATCCGGACCTCAAATCAATCTTTGAGAAAATAGATGCAACCCCCAATTGATCAAACAGGTCATCGATCTTGGGCAAGGGGTACTTGTTCTTTATAGTTACCTTATTGAGTTTCCTATAATCTATACATAGTCTAAGGGTACCGTCCTTCTTTTTCACGAATAGGACTGGTGCTCCCCATGGAGACACACTGGGCTGAATATAGCCCTTATCCATCATTTCTTTTAATTGTAACTTGGGTTCAATTAACTCGTGTGTGCTCATCCGGTAGGGTGTCCTAGACACCGACACCGCTCCCAGTGAAAGTTCTATCGAGAAGTCTATGTCCCTTCTTGGAGGTAAAACCGATACCTCTTCTGGAAACACATCTCTGTATTCTTTCAGGATAGGGTGATCATCAGGGCTTGTTTTGTCATCTTCGATTGTTTTCAACACCTGTATTGCATATAGGGTACATCCCTTTCAACAATACTTTCTCATTTGCAGAGCTGATATTTGTCTCACTGAGATAGGTTTTGGATCCCTTGAAGGGTTATCCTCTCCCCTTCCTTACTTACACATTTTAAGGTCTTATGGTAACAATCCAATCTGGCTTTATGGGCAACTAGCCAATCCATACCGATGAACAGATCATATGATCCGAGGGGCAATATGTTAAGGGTTTCTTGGGTGGGGAATTCACCCAACAGTAATTGGCAGGCTGGTATGACTTCTTCTATCCTCCTTTTGGTGCCAGTGGCTAACTATACCAACCATGGCTTGGTATGTTTTTGTGGCTGTAGTTTATACTTATCAACAACTTTAGGGGCTATATAACTCAAATTTGAACCAGGGTCAATCAAAACAGACACTAGATGGTTGGAAATCATACCTTCTATTTCCACCACTGAAGATTGGTGGTCGACTTGGTTATTATCCAAGGCTGCATAAATTTGTGGCACACTCCTGGCCACATCATTGACGGTAGTAGCTTTCTGTATGTTATAAATTCTCTGACTATTCTGTTGTTGGTGTGGGCAGTCTCTCAGGAGATGTTCTTCTCTGCAACCCCAACATTTCAAAGGTTCTCTCTTTGGGTTATCGGTCTTCACTGATATGGGTCCAGAAGTTTTATTTCTGCTCAAGGAGGGAAAATTATGCTGGTGCATACTCCGGGTTGGGAAGCTCATTCTTGGGTTCTTCTTGTAGTTCTTAATTCCTGGGTATTTAATTCCCCTTTTCTGAAATATTGAACTATTCTTCTGTTTACATCCTTCGTGAGGTTCTGCTCGATGCCCAAACTGTTCATGACAATAGGTTGCCTTTCGAATATTGTCTTCTAGAGTCTTTGGCTCATCAAATTCAATTCTATTCCGATAGTCCTTAGGTAGTCCACTGATGAATCATTTCACCTTTGCCTTTTCCACCTTGATATAGGGTACATACCTCAACAAATCGAGGAATTGGTTGACATATTCTTCTATAGTAAGTTGTCCCAGTTTGAGTTCATAAAACTCTTTAGTATTTTTGTCGAAACATTTTTTTGACAGATACTTCTTTCAGAAGTATTTCTCAAACCGTTCCCCAGACAGGTCCTCTTCGCGAACCCCTTTCATATTCTTAAGGTCTTCCCACCAAATGGAAGCCTTTCTGTTCAAGTTGAAGGTGGCCACTCGGGCCTTCATATTTTCTGAAAAGTCATGGAATCTGAAATACTTCTTTAGTCCAAGAAGCCAGGCCTCTGCTTCCTCTCCCTTCTTTATTTCACCATCGAAGGAGGGTGGTTTGGCCTTTCTGAATTCTTCAAATTTTCGACCTTTGGAAGACTTTTTCTTCTTCTATTTTCTTCAGGGATAAGAACTGGTTCTGCTGCTAGAATATCCTTCTAAATCGTTAGCTTCCTTCTCAGAGGAATCACTCGGCATTGGTCCTTTACCTCAGGGGTGGACCTTTTTCGAGGTACTCCTCTCAGTGTGGCCACTGATATGACCATGCTTCTGAGTTTCAGGTTCATGTTGCATTTGTCTTTATAGATCAGATAAAATCTGCAGTAAAACTGCGTTAATTTCTGTTTGCTTTTCTTGTTCTTTCATCATCCTTTCATTGTCATCCTTACAACTTTGTCATTCGACCATGAGGCTCCTCACAATCTCGGCTAGATTTGAAGGGGTCCCTGCTGCCCTTCTTTCATTAGACTCTTCGTCTATATTGTGAGAGCCTTCTCCCATTTCTTGGTGAGTCACCATATTATGCGTTGATAATTTCCCGCGGTTGATCTTCCGCTTGTGTGCAAAAGGAAAAACGCTGGTTGTTAGTCAATATTTATATTTATTTACAACCAGTACATAATTTATATTTTCACATGTACACACACACAATAGGGGTTTTTCATTCTTAATTTTGTCTTTTGATTAGGAAGGTTAAGACAAGGGGTTACACTTTTTAAGAGTGTTCTGAATGGAGCTTCTATGCAACTCGTTCATGAGCCCAAGAAGGCCAAGTGTTGTAACCATGCTCTGATACCAATTTGTCACATACCCACTACGAAAATTAAATTTTTTTGCCACTTTTCTTCTTTTCTCCGAATAATAGAATTCTCCGAGTCCCTACGGGACCTGATACAAACCCTTCCATCCCTTAACCACACTCATTTGATCGGTGGTTATGGCCACAGGCCCAACCAGTATGACGTCCTTTCGCTCTTCGCGACTTAGCGCTACCAGAGCATCGAGTTTTTAGACTCTGAAAAACCTCGAATGGTGATAGTTGACTTCCCTTTGACACTTTTCACTACTCACAGCCTTGTAGGTTGAAGCATCGAGCCTTCGTGCTCCTATCTCGAGAACCTCCAAGACACGATAAGTCAACAGAATGTTGACTCCTTCCCAGGCGATGCGTGTCCACTTGTCGACCACGTAGGCCCCACCTGATGGATGTGCCACGTGTTCTCACTAGCCTAGGCTCTTAGCACTTCGCAACTTCTACGGTCGATAGTGGCCCCTTCCAACCTCCGAACCCTGAACTCCTGATATACGATATCTCCACGGAGTTCTGATCCAACGGTCCTCCCGTTCCTGGATTCAACGACTCAGATTTTCCTCCTCACATTTCACACTTCGCGACTTCATGGGTTGAAGCACTCAACCCTTGTGCTCTCTTCTTACGAAACCCTGAGATGCGAGATCTCGAACTCTGACCTCTTCTGGACTGCACCGACCCTAACTGCCTTACAACTCTGCAAGATCCAACGGTTATCGACTGTTCGCCACTTCTATTTCGAAGTGTCTCTACCGTCTGTTTCTTCTCTCTTCTACACGCATCTGGACATACATTTTCGACAACCCAGATCTATTTCTCTCCAGCTAATCTAACGACATTTGTAGCTCTTCCTTCTCCTTGGAATATTTCTTAAGTATCAAAGTTCTCAGCCTTTGCTTCTCCTCTACGACCTTTGCATCTATGGCTCCGTGCACAAAATGACACTATCCCTCCTGAGCTTCTCTACTCTGAAGCCGTGAAAGATTTCCTCGACCTCTGTGAATTCCTATAGGGTCTGTGCATCTGACCAGGTGCTATCTTTCCTGAGCTTCGTCAACTATGAGGGACTTGGGAGGTTTGCGCTCTTTCTCCTAGGTTTGACTCTTAAAAGTGTCTTCAACAAATCTATTGCTCTCCTTCATCAAGTCTAGGACTTTAGTGGGTCTTGGTCTCTACTTTCTTTACAGGGAGCCTATGCATAACTACACTACCTCTCCTGAGATATCCCTTGGCCAGTATGGCTGCTTCTCATAAGACCACAGTCTTATTCCCTTCAAGACTTATCAATACGAGGGCCCGATCTCTTATCAACGGGACTCCCGAATTCACAATTTCCGATTTCTCGAAATGGGTAATCTCGCGACACGTGGCCTCCTTTAATCAGATGGTTCAGATCTATTTCAAGACTTTTGCCTCTATTAATGAGGGCTTAACCCTCATCTATCTCCCTACAGAACTAACGGCTGTCGGGTTTCCTAGCTAAGATCTGATGGTTTATATCGGTCCCAATGCCACGCACTCTCCCACTGCTCCCTAGACGTGGAAAAACCAATGGTCCAGATATTCTTATGGACCTTAGGGATCGACGGTCCCAGTCTCTTCGCTATTCATGAAAACAAAGGAAAGGGGTTGAAGCATTTAACGCCCCCTCTTCTCCTTCCAATCTAATGGCCATGAGTGACCGCAGATCTTACGATAGGATCTCACCCATCAAATGATACTTATCCCTACACAACCATCTCAGGATTTCAAGAGGATCGTTCCTCCTCATGCAGGGTTACTAAGGCCTTGCTCCTTCACATCCTCTTTCTAGGTTCTTGATGGGATTTTCAAGGAGGGTATCTCTATGGGGAGGTTTACCCAGGGTACTATCTGAGGCAGATAAGGGTATCTCTCTCTTGAGAACCATACGTGAAGTTCGAATTAGATTGGTATGCATATAAATAGTGATTTAGGAAAACATAAGCCATACGTAGTCTTTCCATTATAAACTTGCAACTACCAATACTGATCAAAACACCATAAAGACATTCTTACATTGAAATCATTCACAATTTCACAACTTATGAGCATAATTGTCAAAATATATATATTTCAAGATGGTAGAGGCAAAACAATTATCAGAAAAACACCAAAGGTGATGCAACTGTTGAGAGGGGTGCTCGTTTCCACCCAACCATAGGCTCAACGACTCCCAACGGATTTACCACTAGACACCCCCAAGTTGAGACCATGATACTATGAGACTGCGTCTCTATTTTCTAGTGACCGAGAATGAAGGTTACTCTCCTTCTTCTCCGCTATCACTCAGTCTACATACTTTTCCATAGTTCTTCCTCCCTCGCATCTGCCCGTGATCGCACACTCCTCCTGCCTTTTACCTTTCCGGCGAGGTTGCATGTGGCACGATCTCCCTTGCAGTGGTTAGGTGTCAGGACCCCACGGATGGTTGGTTTACCCCCATCCCTCATTACACATGAGGATCCATCCACCTACCAACCTGCAAGTAATTAATTTCGGAACAGTGAGCCGCTCTTGGTTCTCTGGGCCAGTGAAGACCAAATACGGTATTGGTTTTCGGTGGACGTTAATGCCACCATTCCAGGTGCCTTCCACCACATTTATCCATCCATCGTGGTCTCTTTTTCATCATATCCCCTCTTAGCATTCCTGCAATATATATATTCATAATAATATTCACATTCATCGACCTTTTTCACAAGGTCTATTCACATCACAGATTCACATTTTTGAGTTTGCTACAATACTTGGCCAGTATAGTTATTTTTACAGACTGGGGGAAACAGGGTGTTACAATGGTGATTAATGAGGTCGCCTCGACATGTCATTGGTGTGTTGGAAGGCCATTGGCCAAACCGTTTTGTCTTCGTCAATGGATCTTCTTACCACTTTCGATGGTCATTCGTCTCGACCACATGGCATCATCCCCTCTTTTCCTGTGCAGTTATGGGGGAAGACCGTGTGTGTTGAGGTTGAAGTGGTCGATGCATCTCTCGACTACAATATCTTTTTAGGAAGAAGTTGGAACTATGCTATGCAAGCAGTGGTCGCTATAGTTTTATGGTTCTTGTTGTTTCCAAATGAGGGCTGGATCGTGACCATTGATCAGTTGTATTTGTCCCGTCCTGACCCTTCATCGAGGGCATCCACAGTCCCGATGATTGATAACCCTTAACCTGACATCGTCAAGATAGGGTTTGGTTTGTTCCCACCTTTGATGGGTACTTTTGATTACTTGCCTCCTTTTGAAGATGTTAAGTTCGTATCAAACCAGCCTAAGGTTGAGATTTTTCAAGTTTTGTCATTTCCTATGACCTACCTCAACGATTTGTGGACTCTTCCTTCCCCATTGTCCACGATGGAAGGGAAAGGGCATCATGTTATGGCCATGCCCTTTTCCATGATAGAAGTTTCATACTCAATAGTCCAAGAAGCTTCCACCGACCCCAATTCGACTCCCGCACATGAGTTAGACCTAATTCTCGACCCTACTTGGGCTCAATGTTCCCTTGCCAATACTGATTCTTTAGACTTAGTCTTGCCCTCAGACGAGGTGACTATTGAAGCAATGACTAGTCTGGACAGACCCTGGGATGATCTCCATCACAGATCTTATTTCCTCCCAGAGTTAAGAAGAATTGAAGCAAGATAATTCACTTTGACTATGACTGGAGATAGGTCTTTTCCTATCAACCCTTTGGCTACACACATTGTTTACACCAAGGGTAATATGGCCACCATCGCTGAGACAATACCCATTGATATCTCCAGAACCCCTGGCCTCGTGGAGAATATTCTCATCAGAGCTGACTGTTCTCCCAAGGAAATTTGAATCTACAAGAATTTATTTACAGAATTCTGTGACGTTTTTGCCTGGTCTTACGAGGAAATGCCAGGAATTGATCGAAGAATTTTCAAACATGAAATCATGACTTATCTTTATGCTAAGCCGGTTCGGCAAAAGCTTCGTCTAGTCAATCCTAAGAAAGCAACAACTATTAAGGATGAAGTACAAAAACTTCTCAAAGCAGGTTTTATATACCCCGTTCATTTGACTCAATGGGTGTCAAATCTCGTTCCAGTCAAGAAAAAATAGGGTACGATTCATGTATGTATGGACTTCCTTGATTTTAATAAAGCTTTTCCAAAGGATAATTTCCCCACACCATTTATCGACCAAATAGTCAATGAATTCACAGGTTGCGAGGCCTTTTCTTTCATGGATGGTTTTTCGGGATACAATCAGATACAGATCAAACCCGAAGACCAACACAAAACCGCTTTTATTTGTCTGTGGGGTACATTCTTTTATCGAAAGATGCCTTTTGGTCTGAAAAATGTTGGGGCTACCTTTCAGCGGGCCATGTCTTTTGCTTTCCATGATCTCAAACATATATTCAAGGCCTACCTTGATGATTTATCATCATGATCTCGTAAGAGAAATGATCATCCCACACACCTCTGACTTATCTTTGAGTGATGTTGCTACTACTGGATTCGCTTGATTCCAAACAAACACAGTTTTTGTGTGACATCAGGCCATCTTCTAGGTTTCATAGTTTCGACAATAGGGATCATGTTCGATCCTCTCAAAGTTGAGGAAATAGTTCAGTTGCCTCCACCACGCACAATTCTTCAGCTTCAAAGTTTATAGGGATAAGTAGACTTTTTACGGTGTTTCATCCCAAAATATGCCAAGATGACAAAGGGATTTATGTGTTTACTCAAGAAGGACATTCCTTTTCATTGGGACGAAGCCGCTCAATGCTCTTTCGAAGCGTTGAAATATGACTGCCCCTCTGCTTAGTCCACCCAATTATAAAAATGATTTCTTATTGTACTTGGCTGAGCTAGAGTTGAACATCGGTATGGTGTTGGTTCAAGAGGATCA
Organism: Picea engelmannii; assembly: GCA_009831015.1. NCBI lineage: Eukaryota > Viridiplantae > Streptophyta > Pinopsida > Pinales > Pinaceae > Picea > Picea engelmannii. The sequence continues at coordinate 2,179,286 of ML776777.1, forward strand.
TTTGCTCTCAAGATATGTGATTTATTACTTGAGCTGAGGCATGGTTGGACCATAACTCAATTAGTCCCACGTTGAGAAACTTGTGTTGGCAATAGTTCATGCTGTCCAATGGTTCCGTCATTATATCTTGTTTCGCAAGACCACCATCATTGTCCTTGCGAATCCGTTTCAATATGTGTTGACACAATGAGCAATTGGTGAAAATATCAGTAGATGGATAGTTGTCCTCCAGGAATTTGACTTAGATTTTGTTTCGAAAAAATTCAAAAAGTCACTGGTTTTTGCGGAACTCATCTCAGAACTTTTGGTTGAGTCAGGTGATGTTATTCCCGAAGAGTCTCCTATTAAAGGATACAAGTTTTTTATCACATCTTTGGACCCCTGGTATGGAGATGTACTGGTCTATCTCCAGACTTTGAAATGCCCCGCCTCTGCTTCTCATTATGAGTGTCATCGTATATGCCATCAGGACAAGAACTATCTCATACTCGAGGACACTTTATATCGTTGAGGTATAGATTGCATCCTTCGCTAATGTATCACTCATGAAGAATAAAAAATCATCCTTAATGATTGCCACACTGGAGCATGTGGTGGTCATTTGTCTGGTTTGGAAACAACCCAAAATATTCTATGAGTCGGTTACTTCTGACCGACATTAATCAAAGATTGCGTTGAATCGATCAACAAGTGCCACCCGTTTCAGATATTCTCTCGGAAGATGAGGGCACACCCCGCTCCCATGTTTCCCATCATTATTGTTGGTCCTATTGGTGTATAAATATGTTCAATATATATCTTACACTCATTTAAATGTCAATCCGGGATTCGTAATCAAAAGAGTTGTTACACTATATGTGTTGAGAACAGGTAACCTACCTAAGTCTGTTGCATATAGGAAATAATTAATAACATAAAAAATATGTTTCTAAGATTTCTAAATACTTCAAACACCCTTGAGCTTAGAAGAGAAAATTGATAATGAAACTTCTTCACATAAACAACCAAAAAAGATTCTATCCTAGAGAAACAAGTCTATTCATTCTAGGCTCATGAATTAAAGAGATGAACTTGAAAAGCTTGTCTCCTGTAGCAATCAAAATAGTAAATAGCAATCAACTCCAATCACTCTTGAGATCAAAATCAATTCCAGCTTCATACAATTCAAGCAAACCAGTACAAGGAGCATTCAACATAACCGAGCGACTTCATTATAGAGCATGAAGATGAGATATAAAGCCTTCTGGTTCCTTGATGTACTAAATCTACTGCAATCATAAACTCAAGATACCAATCCCACACTTCAAATAATTAAATGGCCATCTCCAACATTTGAGAATGAAATATCTATTTGATCTAGCACCTGATTGTTCACACCAATCTAGAAACAATTAACTCAATGCTGAACTCTGGAAATAGATTAAAGATCATTAACACACACTAGTGTAAAATACTCACACAATCACACAAAACATATACATGGAGGTTTACCTTTGTTGGGGCAGTGGGCCCTTGCCGAACCAACAAGGAACCTCTTAAGAAAGTAACAGGATAGAACGTTTCACTCACACTCAGGAATTGACATAATAGATATTTTGCATTAATTCAACTAGTAAATTGGATCAACATTTCTTTACTTCATACATAGGAACGATATGTATTATCTAGTTCTGACAACATACTTCATTACATTCCTTATTATCCACACTCTATATCACCTATACAATGTCGCTTATATATAAGGTAAGATGATACTATCAATATCTATTGATAAGAATTAAACAGTTTTAAAGATATTACAATTGGTATTTACATTGAATCTTCAGGGGTCGACTCCATCCTCATGACACGAAGTGCATGAGTGATGGAGTTTCTCCTAATCTGAAAACCGATCTGGAAGATTTGGTTCAACTTCCTTCTCGAAACCTTCATCATCATACTGGTCCAACTGGTGGATTATGGAAATAGAGGTTTTGGTATTGGAATACATACAGTCACGAATCTTAGTACCAGAATGCGCATGGAGCAGACAGTACCGGAATAGCGCATGACTTGGTACCGTAATAGATTTGGAGCAGATAGTACCGTATCAAAACTGCCTTGGGTACCGTAATGGATTTGATACCAGATTGCACGATGACTGGTAGTACTGGAATGGCGTAAGTAAGGAATAGGATGATCATGAGTCAAACCATTAGGACTATACAAAACAAAACACTTTAATCGAATTAATTCAAGAAAGTTAAACAAAACATGCTTTAAATCATCAATTACCTCTTGTGACCATGAACAAGGTTATTAGGTATGTGTTTGAGAGGAAATAGTCAAGTATAGGCTTATAACATAGGAAAAAAGGCTTAAATACAAGGTATGATAGGGAATTATACATGTCAAAATGGAGACTCAACATTTCCCCCACGCTGAAGGTGTTTCATGTACTCATGCAACGTCATCAAAATGTGATACCCAAAAACATTCTGCAAAATCAAATCCTTCTTTGTCATTTCTCAGGTTGCGGGATATTAAAACCAGAAACTTCACTTTTCAATTCCTTCTTAATTACCCTAGTGTACTGTATCAATCGCAAGACCTTGTTGAGTTTGGATGAGACCTCTGCATGTTGTTCTTTCAATTGTGCATTCTCTGCCTTGATATGCATGTCCAATACTTTGTATTCTTCAACTTCTTGCTTCAACCTCTCAATATTTTCTATCAATTTTTTTTTGTTTAGAGACTTATCTAGACTAGATGTGATTGCCTCCTTAGTTACCTCCTCTCGAGCTTCGTTTTCTTTCCTCAGACCCCTCAAAGTCTCCGTTACCAATCCTTCTGTCTCACTTACTGTTACCAACCCTTCTTCTTCACTCATTGTAGCTCCACAACCACTTCCTTTCTTTGGAGAACTCGGAATATCCATGGGATCCATTTGAAGAGAAGGTATAGTTGGAACTCTCACCTGCTTGGCCATGCTTCTAGTAGTCCTTCATATGGGAAGCGAGACCTCTTTATACTTGTTGATAGAAGTAGAAATTTCCTCAAACAACTTCCTCTTCTTTATTTTAATAATGGTGGTGGGTCTGGACACTTGTTTCTCCTGTGTCGTTTTGACTTTCATATTGAGGTCATGAGTTGTGAATTCTAGAGTCTACTTCTACTGACCAACCCTTATTTCTATCTTGGAATATTGAGGCATAGGTTCTAGAATTTTTTCCCTTTGTGCCTTCTCCCTTTTGAGCTTCTTTTTGTTTCTGCTTGTCACCTTAATAGTTTCTTTCAATTCACTAACCATTTTCTCGAAAGACCGAGTGACTACCTCAGGTATGTTTCCTAATTCCTTAACGGATGTTGGAGGGGATTTGATGGCTTCTTCATGTAAAATCTCATGTTCATATGGATCTTCCTTCTTTCATTTCTTACTTTGTGATAGTTGATTTTTAGGACGCAGGACTGAACCAGATGCTTTAGACTAGGCATACTTTTTCTTTTTCTGAATGTTGAGGTCAGGGGTCTTCTCTACTTGGATGGATGGTTATAATGACACCTCCATGATTTCTTCAGGAACGCTGTTTGATCGTCCTCATATATTAGAGTCTTCCTTTTCTCCTTTATCTTTTTGAATCAAGGTAGGACTTATTTTCTGCGATTGGATGGATTTCTTCTTCATTGATGTAGTAGGTTCCCCTACAACAAACTTTTTTTTCATTGATTTATCAATGGGATGGGATGAGATGGGTGTAACAATGTCTTCTTTTCCTCCTGATGCCTTCCTTCTGTCTTCCTTTTCCCTCTTTCTTGAACCCTCACTATGTATCCCTGTCTCCTGTGTTTCAACAATTTTGGATATTCTTTCTTGAGCGAAATTTTGTTGGAGTAATTGCTTCCAACTACCACCTTGAGTTCTCAAAGCATGAACAACCAAAATTTTTATTAAACCATGGTGATGAAGGTTAGTCTCATGTTTATTGGAAAATGACCTCACTCCTCTCACCATCTTATTTAAACTCATTCATAGGAAGTGAGGAAAATCAATTTGTGGTCCTCCCTCGAAATGTGATAAAAGCTTCAAATGATAAATGAAGGTTATTGCATACCTTCCTTCACAGGTGAGGAATTTCTGCAAACTTAGGAGCATCTTCCAATATTCCTCTTTGACATAGCTTCGAAGGACACCCTTGGTCCAATCAGGGTCTTGATGTTCTATCTTGAGGAATTTCTGACAGAGTTTCTTGTCAACGATCACTCTCTTAAAGTATTTTTCTCCATCCATCGGGAGACCCGTAGCTTCTGCTATATTGTCTTCTGTAATTGTTAGCTTCATGTCTCCAAACTGCACACTTCATAATTGTTAGGAATTGACATAATAGATATTTTGCATTAATTCAACTGGTAAATTGGATCAACGGTTCTTTACTTTATATATAGGAACGATATGTATTATCTGGTTCTGACAACAAACTTCATTGCATTCCTTATTATCCACACTCTCTATCACTTATACAACGTCCCTTATATAGAAGGTAAGATGATACTATCAATATCTATGGATAAGCATTAAACAATTTTAAAGATATTACAATTGATATTTACATCGAATCTTTAGGGGTCGACTCCATCCTCATGACACGAAGTGCATGAGTGATGGAGTTTCTCGTAATCTGGAAAACTGATTTGGAAGATTTGGTTCAACTGCCTTCTCGAAATATTTTTCATCATACTGATCGAACTGGTGCATTCTGGAAACAGAGGTTTTGGTACTGGAATACACATAGTCACGAATCTGAGTACCAGTATGGGCGCGGAGCAGACAGTACCGAAATAGCGCATGACTTGGTACCGGAATAGATTTGGAGCAGATAGTACCAGATCAAAACTTCCTTGGGTATTGGATTTCATGATGACTGGTAGGACTGGAATGGAATAAGTACCAGATAGGCTGCTCATGAGTCAAACCATTAGGACTATACAAAATAAAACACTTTAATCAAATTAATTCAAGAAAGTTAAACAAAACATGCTTTAAATCATCAATTACCTCTTGTGACCATGAACAAGGCTATTAGGTATGTGTTTGAGAGGAAATAGTCAAGTATAGGATTATAACATAGGAAAAAAGGCTTGGATACAAGGTAAGATAGGGCATTATACATGTCAAAACATAGACTCAATGGAGACTTGGAGGCCTTCTTCCGCAGCTTGGGTAATTTTTACGCCTCAAGGCCAGTTGTTATCTTCAGGAGGTATCTGTTTAGGTGATACCACAAACACTGTTGCTGAATATAGCGCATTTATAGAGTTGCTTCATGACGCTTTGTCACATGGTATCTCTCACCTCCGGGTCTATTTAGACACTCAGTTGGTTGTGTCTCAGTTAAATGAGGTTTACCACATTTATGATCCTACTCTACATCGATGGTTCCTTAGGGTACATCTCTTAGAATGAAAATTTGATTACATTACATATATCCATGTTCCTAGGAGATTGAATCAAATCACAGATACTATAGATAATCATGTATTAGATTTGCACTTTGCACACATGTAAGAAAAAACACACACACGCACATGTAAATACATTTGCAAATATAATGTAATTCATAAGACATAAAAAGATGTAAAAAACACACATATATATATAGAAAGTATCAGAGTACATGAGTGGGGGAAAGCGCCTCAAAAAAATGTCCAGTAAGATTCATGAGGCTAATGCCCTAAAAAATACACAAAAGGTTCCCCTGGCACGTAAAAAGTCTATCCTAGCTAAGGGCGGGGCCTGTTGTCCCTGCCATAGTAAACAATGGTGTTGGCCAAGCATCAAAATAGATGGACCCAGGTCTGTGGTACCCCAACAACGTGAGGTTGCATCAATGGTGGAAGGTCCTCGATCTCTTCCATTGGGACTATGTGAGTGAGTGCGGTAAGGTTTCGATCCACCCATCTCAAAATTCTATCGGCCTCTCCAGCTGGAGGCCCCCTCGCTAGTGTTGGTCCTGCCTCTGGTCGAGGATGCCACCTGCTCCTCGTGAAATCTGCTGTATGCACTGGTCCCACATCTGCACATAACAGATACATACTTGTCAGATACTCTGGTAAAAAAAAATGATATATATAAAAAGAAATAAATACTAAATAACATTGAGAAAACAAAACAAGCATACCTAACTCTCCTCTCTCTACTCTGGGAGCTACAACCATGTCATGGTTCTTGGAGAATTTTATCCCAACATAGGGGTAGTACTCTATCACCAGAATCTTTTGTGCCCACTAAGCAAACAAATTGTCATCAAAGGCCTCGATAGTCCTCCCTCCCCCTTGTCGCGGAAACAACGCCGCCCACTTGCATGATGCTAGGAGAGAGGCCTAATGCCCTCATATCATCTCTCTAGGGCTGAGACTGGGTACCCTCTCAAAGAAGAAAGAGCACAAAATGGTCCCAAACCCGAAGTTTCTGTGCACCCACACTCGACAATCTGTCAACTTTCTTTTTATGCATGTTAGCATGGTCGTACTCTAGTCAAAAATTTTTTCATTTAAGCATTGAAATTCACAATGCATGTGTGCCCGATAATATTGATGCAAAGCTACGGATCCAATGATATGCCTAATGAGTAGAACAATAGCTTTCAGTGGTAGGTTTTTGATGTTATGAATAGGCACCTGAGAATCTACTTCTCACTACCAGCCTCACAGTGGAGTCCAATCAACTCCTCGATGTTGTGTGGTACAGGGGGGAAAGTGCGCAGGTTGACTGGTTCCCCTCTCCTTGAGAGGCCAGTCAGGAAATATATGTCCTCAGTCATTGGAGTGAATGACTATCCCTCAAGCATGAATTCCTTTGCATTTGGGTTCCAGTAATCTACCAAGGCATTTAGCAGCCCAGGTTGTGCCCTCATGAATGAACATTAGAATAATTTTAGCAACCCTTATTGTGCTAAGGAAATGATATCATCGGGGTCTTATGAGACCAAAAAATCAAATTCCTCATGTTCCCTCTCTCTCCAATGAACATACATCCTGTAAACATAGAGAAAAATGGAGAGTTAACTCTTGCATTCTTTTTTCCCCACTTATTGAGGTTGTACGCGGGTTGTACCGAGGACAATCATGTGTACACATGGTCAGTTTCTCTTATGCCCATGTGCACACATGGGTTGTGCTTGGACAACCCGCATACATGTAGGGTTGACTCGTTTAAAGGTAAGTGCCCCCCCGAAAAAAAAATAAATTGAAAAAGGGGGAATGGAAATGTGGGAGGGGTTAATTTGTACTTGGTCCAAGCAGAAGTTCGTTTCGTCCACTGAAGCTCCCAGAATCAACTCTTTTGACAAAGGGGTGTTTTTGGCTTCTTAATCAATTTCTCAATTAACAATGGTAATAATGAGATGCCAACTTTTATTTATAGACTTTTTGGACCCTTTTTGTCATTTTTTGGATCCTTTTGTCATTTTTTCTAGCCCGAAAATCGTTTAGTATGGTTCAAGAGTTTCTTTTGGAATGTTACAATAAGTGTCACTTTGGGTATTGGGAATTTTTCTGGAGATTTGGGTCTTTTTTAAAGGTCCTTTGGTAAAAAGTCACTTTTTCAACTTGTTGCATTTAAGTTAGGATTCCACCTCCAATTTCTGTATCTCGTTGTATTTTTCTCTTTGCCATAGGATCGACCCTACCAAGTTGTGACACATAACCATCATTACTGCTTTAGAAGTGTCATAATTTAGTGGTAGATCCTACCTTCACATGGATTCCCTAGGTAGATCCTGGTTGCATTTTTGGCATCCATGCCATCGTTAATGACTATAGGATCAGGAGTCCTTGTTAGTCTTGTTCTAATTATGAGTTTGAGCCTCATATGCATGATTCATTATCACTCTTGACCTCACCCTTGAGACTCCCAAATAGTGACGGGTCTTATTTTAAGCCCTTTTCATACCCTCTAAACATGAAAATATTGTCGAGCGATATTGTTTCCCTTCACTCTCGCTAAACTAATATTTGAAGGCACATCTGTCCGGTGGTAGTTTACCCCTTTTGCGGTCCAGATGATCAACTGTATGAACAAAGGTATACTCTAGGAGCTTCGGTTCTCTAAAAGAGTATTCTCAGGTATAATTTTAACCCCTTTTCAGGCCTGAGGGACTAAATTTAGGAAAAAGGAACCCCCATAGAGTCCATAGTTAAGCTCTTTTCAGACTCCCTAAAATTGAAAAGATTGTTGAGTGACCTTGTTCCTTCACACTCGTTAAAATGATTTTGAATAGACGTCATTTCGGTGCTAGTTTACCCCTTTTTCGAATCGACTAGAATACCTTCGAAAAAGGTACCCCAGTGGAGTCTCCTTTTACGTTTTTTCGGACTCTCTAAAAATAAAAAACTGCTGAGCTTACCTTCTCTTGGCTCATTAAAATTACATCGAAGGATGTCATCAATGTGTCTTGTTAATCAAATTTGCATTCCTGCTTCTTTGGCCTAATGCCGGCTCCATGTTGCCCCGAACTTAACCATTTGAAGCATGTCTTATACGCAAGCCTTGTATCACTTTTGCCTCTGTGTCTTGACACCTTGACCCATGGAGGGATTCTCCTGAGTTTCCTTTTCCTACATATGTCTCCTTGCTCTGAGCATTAGTGTGTTCCTTGTGCTTAGAACTAGTATGTTTGTGACACTTGTTCCTCCTTTGTAATGTATCCTTCTTTTATTCTTTTTCAAGCTTCCCAAAAATTATTGAAAAAGACAAAAAAAATCAAATATACCCCAAAAAGAGGAAGGGAAAAGTATTTTCTTTTTTTGGCAGCACAATGAGTCACCCTTGGACAAAGCACATCCTTCCATTTTTTCGTGAAGATATGGGATTTAATATGACCTTAGGAAGTTTTTCTCGCTACATAGAGTTGTGTCCTCCTCCGTTTGGTTATTCTTCCAAACATATGGAGAGTTTACGTTGCCTCTCGCGTCGTGAACTTATGTCAATACCATGTTGCCTGAGTCTCATCTTTTGTCATGCTATTTTCCAAGGGAAGTTTTTACCAAGCTTGAGTCGACCCTTCTGTAGTTTGTCTCTTGACCTCATGCCCGGTCATCACGAAAGCCCAAATCAACTCTTTGTTTGAAATCAATGAAGCCCTTAGCTTGATCATCAAGATCCTCTAGTCTGTTCCTCGATGAGCCATCGAAGACCTCTAGGTAGTGAAGTTGTACACTCATATTACATTCCTACCCGAGTTATGAATATTTTGAAGTTTTTTCTCGAGCTCTAAAGGCCTCATATCTAGACATCAGACATCATTAGCTTCTTGAATATGGATACTATACATGTATATATTTTTTTATTTCGAGATGTAGATCTGTTGTGTATTGCTTGCGGCTACACTTTATATAGTTATATGACATGGATCTGTAGTGTATTTGATTGGAAACCATGATTTTATTTCATTTCAAGCATGGGTATGCCCGCCTGGGTGAGACAATTGTTATTTTGTAGATGACACCTCCCGAACTCTGGTCCCTAGGTTCACTCGCTTCGTATGTTGGTGAAGATTGGTAATTCATTTCATCCATCACATGCTCTTCTGACCTAACACATTAGGGGGCATCTTTTATAACCCTAATTTTCACCAGACATGCATACCTGGCATCAGGCCATGTCACTCGCCTTTTTTTCCAAGCCACCATTAAACAATCTCTTCTAAAAACCATCCTTTTGAAGATGTACGCACCCTGCACCACTTCTGCTTGCATGTATACACTAGCTGACCCATTACAATCCACGTATACTGACAAAAGAACAAAAAATAGAAAGTTGCAGACGGAATACATATTTCCGGGTAAATTTCCTAAACTGTTTGACCACTCATAGCCGGTCACTCAACCAAATAACTACCCTCTTTTAGCCTATAAAAGAATAGGTAGGGGTCCCATCTAAAGAGATAAAAATAAGAGCAAAGAAACTCTGCCAATTTTTGTATTCCCTTTGCCCCAATATTTTGCAACCATTTTGTGAGAACTAAAGAGGAGAATAATATGTGGAAGTGGTTGGTGCACAGTTGAAGAGGAGCCCAAGACCAGGTTCGAGGAGCAGTGGCCAATGTCACCATTATAAGTTACTTTTGTGAGGTTAATAAGAAAGAATTACTTTTCCCATCCCTCCATATGAGGTGTTCAATATTCAGTTTTTATTATATTTTATTATAACCCCGAACCCACTAATTCATATATAATATGCATGTTTGGAGTTCTTTGTTTATCTGTTTATGAATGCAGGTTGGATTTGGGAGGAGACTTGCAGTCAAGGAGATACCCAATACAAAAGGATTGACACAAAATGTGGAAGTTCAAGGTAGAGTTACTAGATCATTTTATGCTTGTGTTTTATGCATGAATGTGGGTTCTATGATGGGATGATAGTAAAAAGTAGGAGACTTTAGATGGTCATTTATGCATGCATTACAGAACCCTTAGTGCTAGTCTGTAGGGGGTTTTCCCACCCACATCAAGGATGGTGGCATATGTCCCAAGGAGGTGGATGGATTCACATGTTGCAATATTATCCAATGGGAATGTACCATTCCACATACATCTATAAAATTAGGCATGTACACTACTTAAGGTGATTGGGTTTAGGGTTTGACCTTTCCAAATGGAGCTCTCCCTTGCATGAATTTAGATACATTGAAAGGCATGGAAATGAAATGCATGGAAAGGCTAGTGAAGGAAAGGAAAGGATACACATGGCAAGGCAAGGAAAGACAAGGAGAGTGAAGGAAAGACAAGGCAAGGCAAGGAAAGGTAGGTGAAATAAAGACAAGTAATGGAAAGTGAAGGCAAGGAATTTCAAGGGAAGGCAAGTTATGGTAAGGCATGCCAAGGAAAGGCATCAAAAATCAAGTGAATCCATGGAAAGGCATGGCATGCAATGACAAGAAATGGAAACTGAAGGCATGGAATGGCATGACAGGTGAAGGCATCACATGACAAGGAAAGGCCATGCCATTGCATGAAAACTTAAGACATGGAATGACAAGGAAAGGCATGGAATCACATGAAAATTCATGGCATGGCAAGGAAAGGAAAGGAATGGAAATTCAAATTGTAGGCATGCATGTTCCATCCTAGCTCACTTTTTCTACTCATGCATGTTGTAGGAATGCATGTTCCATCCTTATGAGTTGAGTTATATTAAGTGTTTCTTCTATTTGTGCATGCATGTTCTATTTTTAGATGAGGGGATACATCCCTAGGATAATAGGGTTCACTACATGTGGATTGTATATTATATGAGGAGGGTGTAGGTCCTTAGGAGGTGCATGGATTCACATGTTGCAATCTTCTCAAGTTGGGCATGAACCATTCCTCATATATCTATCCATGTAGGAAGGTACACTAATTATGGTTATTAGAGTTAGCATTTTACCTTTCCATATGGAGCTCTCCCTTGCATGAATTTAGATACATTGTAACCCTAGTGTTGTATCCTTTTCGTCACCTGAATGAGCAAAAGAGGGACACTTGCAAGTTCAGTTGGGTTAGCTGAACAAGACAAAAGTTAGTGCAAGATTTATACACATCAAACACAAGAAACAAATAAACAACTAAGCTAACAACAATTAAAGAAACTAAACTAAAGTGCATAAGGAAATTAGAACCAAAATCAACGAAATAATTGACCAACATTCATGCCACCAATGGGTAGATTTTATTAGTGGGAAAACACCAAAGAGAAAGGGAGACTGATGAGTCCCCTCTTCCTCCAAGGGAGGGCTCTTGAACCCCCAATGAGAGAGCTCTTATTACAAACAGAAAACTAGAAAGGAAATGATGAAGAAATCTAAACCTCATTCACTCAAGAGGTGATGTGAATGGCCCAATGAAGTGGTGCTTGTATGATCCAATGAAGAAAGAGGTTCTTTGTATGAGAATAGAGGCAACATAACAATACAAATAGATTCTTGAAAATATAGTGCACCCATGGCCTCTTTTTATAGAAACTCTTTGAGGCATTATCCAATCGGTCTTTAGTGTGAACAAGGGGCCCTTTAGGACAGCTTTAGGTCTTTGACCATCCCCCCACTTGGATTCAACTCAGATTTGGGGGTCAAATACACTTGGGATCTGAATGAGAAGTGGGTGGGAGGCTGACCAGAATCATAAATGAATCATTTTGAGGTGTGTGCGGCGTTTTGCGACCGCAGTCGCACATCGGGCGCATGCAAGCTTTTCCTGCATTTTTTATTCCTGTAACCATTTGTGTAAGGAATTTCAGTGATAACACATTCCCCCTGATGTGTTAGGTTAGGAGCATATGTATAGCGGAAATACATCAATGTTTATTCTACTGAGATTACTATTGTATAGCTGAAGGCATGGAAAGGAAAGGCAAGACAAGGAAAGTGAAAGCAAGGAAAGGAAGTGAAGGAAAGTTAAGGAAAGTTAAGGCAAGGAAAGGCATGACAAGTGAAGGCAAGGAATGGAAAGGTATGGAAAGTGAACGAAAGGAATGGAAAGGAATGGAAAGTGAAGGTGAGGGATGGAAATTCATGGAAAGGAAAGGCATGCAAAATCATGATAAGGCAAGGAAAGTGAAGGAATGGCATGGAAAGGAATGGAAAGGTAAGGCATTGCAAGGAAAGTAAAGGAAAGGCATGGAAAGTTAAGGAAATGCAAGGCATGGAAAGGCAAGTGAAGCGATGGAAAGGCATGACATGGAATGAAAAGGCATGGAATGTTAAGGAATAGAAAGAAATGGGATGGCATGAAAAGTGAAGGCATGGCATGACAAGGCAATTCCATGGAATGGCATGACAAGGTAAGGAATAGCATGACATGGCATGACAAGGAAAGGCATGGCATGTAATGACAATTCATGTAATGACAAGTCATGGCATAACAAGGCATGACACTTCATGGCAAGGAAACACATGGAAATTAAAGTTATAGGAATGCATGTTCCATCATATCTCACTTTTTCTTATCATGAATGTTGTAGGAATACATGTGCCATCCTTAGGAGTTGAGTTATATTCAATGTTGCTTCTACTTCTGCATTTATGATATATTGTTGGATGAACAGATATATCCCTAGGATACTAGGGTTTGCTACATGTGGATTGTATATTCTAGGATGGGGGCATAGGCCTCAAGGAGATGCATGGATTCACATGTTGCAATATTCTCCAATGGGAATGTACCATTACTCATACATCTATAAATGTAGGCATGTACACTACTTAAGGTGATTAGGTTTAGGGTTTGACCTTTCCAGATGGAGCTCTCCCTTGCATGAATTTAGATACATTGAAAGGCATGTAAATGAAATGCATGTCAAGGCTAGTGAAGGAAAGGAAAGGAAACACATGGTAAGGCAAGGAAAGACAAGGCGAGTGAAGGAAGGACAAGGAAAGGCAAGGAAAGGTAGGTGAAAGAAAGGCAAGGCATGGAAAGTGAAGGAAAGGAATTTCAAGGGAAGACAAGTAATGGTAAGGCATGCCAAGGAAAGGCATGGAAAAGAAAGTGAATCCATGGAAAGGCATGGCATGCAATGACAAGGAATGGAAACTGAAGGCATGGAAAGACATGGCATGGCATGACAAGTGAAATAATCACATGACAAGTAAAGGCCATGGCATTGCATAAAAATTTAAGACATAGAACTACATGGAATGCCAAGGAAAGGCATGGAATCACATGAAAAGTCATGGCAATGCATGGCAAGGAAAGGAAAGGAATGTAAAGTCAAATTGTAGGCATACATGTTCCATCCTAGCTCACTTTTTCTACTCATGCATGTTGTAGGAATGCATGTGACATCCTTACGATTTGAGTTATATTAAGTGTTTCTTCTATTTGTGCATGCATGTTCTATTGTTAGATGAGGGGATACATCCCTAGGATAATAGGGTTCACTACATGTGGATCGTATATTATAGGAGGAGGGAGTAGGTCCTTAAGAGGTGCATGGATTCACATTTTGAAATCTTCTCAAGTTGGGCATGAACCATTCCTCATATATCTATCCATGTAGGAAGGTACACTAACTATGGTGATTAGAGTTAGCATTTTACCTTTCCATATGGAGCTCTCCCTTGCATGAATTTAGATACATTGTAACCCTAGTGTTGTATCCTTTTTGTCACCTGAATGAGCAAAAGAGGGACACTTGCAAGTTCAGTTGGGTTAGCTGAATAGGACAAAAGTTAGTGAAAGAGTTAGACACATCAAGCACAAAAAACAAATAAATAACTAAGATAACAACAATTAAAGAAACTAAACTAAAGTGCATAAGAAAATTAGAACCAAAATCAACCAAATAATTGACCAATATTCATGCCACCAATGGATAGATTGTATTAGTGGGAAAACACCAAAGAGAAAGGGAGACTTATGGGTCCCCTCTTCCTCTAAGGGAGGTATCTTGAATGCCGAATGAGAGAGTTCTTATTACAAATAGAAAACTTGTATGCTCCAATAAGGAAATGGTGAAGAAATCCAAAGCTTATTTACTCAAGAGGTGATGTGAATGGCCCAATGAAATGGTTCTTGTATGCTCCAATAAGGAAAGAGGTTCCTTGTATGAGAATAGAGGCATCATAACAATACAAATAGATTCTTGAAAATATAGTGCACCCATGGCCTATTTTTATAACAAATATTTGAGGCATTATCCAATTGGTCTTTAGTGTGAACAAGGGGCCCTTTATGGCACCTTTAGGTATTTGACTAGCCCCCCCACTTAGATTCATCTTGGATTTTGGGGTCAAATCGACTTGGGAGATGAACCAGAAGTGGGTGGGAGGCCAACCAGAATCATAAATGCGTCGTTCTGAGGTGTGTGCAGTTTTTTGCATCTGCAATCACGCATCGGGAGAATGTGTGCTTTTCCTGCATTTTCAACTGGTGCACGTGCACATGCTTCCTTTATATTCTAAGAAAATGATGATTTTATAACCAGTTGTATAGTTTGTGCCTTTTGGAAATGCATTTTTGGGCCATGAATGAACTAATAGGTGTTTGGAGATGCTGGATTCCTGTAACCATTTTTGGACGAAATTTCAGTGATAACAAATACCCCCTGATGTGTGAGGTTAGGAGCATACGTATAACCAAAATACATCAATGTTTCTTCTACTGAGAGTACTATTGTAAGAGAGAGTGTTTGAGAGGAATCACAAGAGCTACCCATTGGAGGGAGATGGGAACCTGTAGGACCCAAACCTTTCTCTAGGTGTGGAAAAATAAAACTATGTACAAATGAGGCGGGCATGCCCCATGCTCGTGTCATGTAACTCACAAATGTGTAAGACAATAACTGAAGTTGTATCTATGGGGACTGGAGGAACCAGGCTTCTACATGAGTAAGTGAAAGTGAGGCAGATATCTGATTCATTATTCCTTATGCTAGATTATGTATGTGCTTGATGATTAGAGATATTATCTTAGTCATTCATCAATATTTCACCATAATCAATCCATGAACTAAGTCTAGTCTATGAACTATAATAACATAATTCATAAGAACACATGAACAAGTAAAGAATACAAGATGAAATATTATCTCTCAACTCTATCTTTATTCATCTGATCAACTTATTACATTAATGATTATGGCATAATATCTTTCTACTATAGAATCTCCTAACTATCTACTCCTATAGACTCTTTTTCACCCCACCCATTACATATTTATACCTAGAATATAGAGCTTAAATCCATATTCTATCTATCCCAAAATAACCCATTAGAATTCTTGGCATGGCCAGCTTCACTTAACTAGATATTTTATTTATTCAATTTTTATCCCTTTATACAATTTTTCTATTGTTCTTATATTTATGGAAAGGAGTACTATCGTCCTTTGTGTTTTCTCCTCTTTCTCCCGTTCTTTATATTTTTGTCTACACATTATCTTCGTCCTGTACACTTTTCTTGTTTTTGCACCCTTTCTTATGTGCCCTTTATTTTGTGCTATTTCTTCTCCACCCTTTCTTTATCCTTAGGTTATTTCTCCCGAAATTGCATCCAAAATTGCTTATCCTACAACGCCCCAACACTCACTTGTGGATCATCCCTAGACACTCAGGACTGTTTCCTATTCTTCGACTCTACAATGAATTTTTATGCGACATCCTTTGCAGAATCTACCTCTATGAAAATTTTGGCCTCCTGTGTCGTTATCTCTTCCATGGCCTACGTGACCAAGTCTTGGAGTTTTTTCTATGTTTCAATCACGACTTGTTTGAACTTCCTCTATATAGTGGCCAAGTCACAAATAATCCTGACCACTTCCTCTTTCCTGGGTCCTAGTATCTTCTATAGGACCATTAGTTTTTCCCTGAGTCTCTCCACTTTGACATATGCTTGTAACTGAGCCAAAATGGCGGTTATTTGCTCGACCGGTGGTAATGTTGTCACCTTATTTGGTGCGTCATTGGCCTGTTCTTGCACTTCATGTAGTTTGGCCTTGAAAACCTTCATCTTTGGGTCACCCATGATATATTCCCATACTTTGGCACTTTCTTCGCAAATTTTTTGCGCATTCATATTCAAATTTATTGATCTTGGAAACCACTATCATTTTCTTCCTCATTCTACCTTCGTGCACCTTAAGTGGCATGCCATGTATGCTCTTCAGTTTTGTATCACGACTCTGCTCTATGAATCCCTTCAGGAATTCACAATATAGCAAGGGATATCACACACCCACTAGTGTTGATTCAGTAGAGGCATATTCATAGGGATGTCCATATCTCTAGCTCACTGCATTACACAAAATAACCACTTCTTCACTAGTGCTCAACCACTAGGATCACATTCACCTAGGCTCATCCACAGGCACGTCCACCCAACATATATTCTTTCCCATTGCATTACACAGAAGATTCATATGGATTTTCTCATCAAATGTCTTCTCAGAGGAGGCTAATATATCATCTTCATTTATGTCTCATGACGATGCACCCAACACTTTGGGATTTTACACATTCACCTTGTTCTCAGAAACAGGCAAGTCCAACTCTACATATCTCCTTTCTCACTGTGTTACACAAGAGAATCAGCTAAAGTTCTTCTCAACTCTCTGTAAGGAGGAGGCCATCTCTATGTTCCAACTCTGTCTCAGATTGATGATGATGCTATCATTTGTTTGTTGTGTGTGCAAATGTGGGGCCACATGGATGAGAGGTAGAGTTGGTCAAAGTGTCGGCTCATCAGGGGCCTGAGAGACTTCCACAGGGAGAGCCACAGGTAGGGGAGAGACATCGGAGGGATGAGGTTGGTGCGAGGCCAACTAATGCTGATAGATCTAGTAGGAGGTGCCGATATGATGACCCTGGTGCAGGGCCTTCACATTCTCCTTCAGCAATGGCTAGAGGAGTGTGTTACCGATGTTTTTGGTCATCTTGATGGTGTATTTATGTTGGTGTACTCAGGATCCTAATAAGAACTTTCTCCTAAGAAAACTGACATTCATCTCTTCCTAGAAAACATATTTTTGAAGAGAGTTCGCAGGTTTCTTATATCCTAGGGTGCGAGAATGACCCATTCTCGCAGGCTGCCTTCAGCTAGGGTGAGAACTTCTCGCACTGTGCTACATAGATAGGGTGCGAACTTGTTCTAAAGCTTGGAAAAAGATGAAGTCTCAATGGTTCTGGAAGGGAATCTTCTAGAGAATGGGTTGGCATTCGAATGGTTATCTTTTTACTGGTTTCCCTGATATTGTGGGATCATTCTTATCCAAGTAACCATCTCATCCTCTCCTATATATTGATGGATTTCTCATGGAAAAGGTTAAACAAGATTAATTAGAGAATTGGTGAAAGAATTGTGTGAAGATCCTAGCTTGAACAAGAGTTTGGAGACTCTAGAAAGTCTATCAAGAGGAATTGGATCTTCTTCATACAAGGATCGAGCAAGTGTGTGTGCTGGAGCCAAGGGCCATCGAAAGGAAGCTTGCGACATCAAGGCGATCAGGTTGTATCTTCTACTTTCGATTAATATGATACAGTGGCATGTCCTTTTCCCATAAAGTCATTCTTACTTTATTGTGTAATTCCTTGATCATATACATAAGTTGACAATTGAATATATTTTTCTATCTTCACTTTGGTTGGTTTGTGTTGTCTTGGTCTTTACCTCACGAGAGCACCAGAGCGAAGAGGGAGAAACAAATACCCTAGGAAGCGATACAAAGGTATGTCCCTTGTTCCTTCCTACTAGCTAATTCAATGGTCATAACTTAGGGAAAGAGTCATGTCCTGTCCTATTTTGTTCTAGGTCCAGGTGGATCTAGGGAGATCTGTTAGTGTCCGCACCTACAGATTAGTCCGATAACAGAGTGCTAGAGGACTTTCGCCATTGATTGGAGGAGGTGCTATAGGGAATGCCTGAGGGAATGTGGACACAAATCTAGGATGAGGGAGTTTTGGAGCAGTGTGTGGGACTTACGGTGGATTTGTGGACCCTAATCCTCAGATCAGCTTGATCCGGATTATTTTTCGGCATGAAATGAGAGCGGAGATATAATAAAGAAATGCACAGAGATATTGTGTATATCCAATAATATAACAGAAATATATTAGAGATGCAACCATAAACACAGAGATATAGTAATACACAATTTCTATAAATGAAAGAAATTTACAGACACAGTAAAAATACAGAGTGAAAGACTCGCTAGAATGGTGGCAGCTTATCTCAGAGAAGAGATGTGACGACTAATCACATTCACAAGAAGATGAGTACAATGAGGCTCTGAAGGCATTTTTACAATAAATAGGAATGCCAAAAACCCTAGACATCCAAAAACATAACCCTAGGAGATGAAGCGCCAAAAGTCATGTGGGCCCCATTTGGGTAAGTTAGTACATCAACTTCCCGGGGTTGTAACCTTTGCATATGATCTTCGTTTTAGGTGTATGATAGCTCGTTCGAAAGGTGTCATCGCAGAGATTCATTTCAGGGGATCAATAATGACTTGAACTATCATTGAGAACCTTGATCTCTAAAAAACTTCATTTAGGCCCTCAAAATGGCCCCATAAGTTAAAACTTGCTAAAAATAGTAAATTGCCAAAATTGTCAGAAAACTATTTTGAGCCAGTCGGAAAAGGTGGGTGACCACCGATATCCACCTGGATCAATCATCCCTCCTTAGGAAGCAATGGTATCCATTGCGTTGAGTTCCCAGGGGAGAGGGAAAAGCGTTTACAGGATCTGCATCTTGGTGAGCTGCCTGTATTGCTAGAGACATCACACTGCTCAGTTTGTGGAAGTATGTCAAGAACCTGTTGAGGATGAGATTGTTCAACAAGTTGATATACATGAGAGGATGGTGTGTAGAAGGAATCTTTGCGCTTTGCTATAGCCTTGTCGACCTGCTTCTGTTGGATAGAAGGTGCTTGGGGTGAGGCTGTAGTGGTTGCAGTGTCTTTCTATTTTCCTTTTGAACAGATTGTGAAGAAGCTGAATTTTACAGTATGAAATACTACCTTGCGACACTTTTTAGGTGGAAGAGTAGTTGGAACTACCTCTGGTATTCAGTAGAGATGACCCCCTAGAGAAACAATGACACTGTGAGGTCGAGACTCATAAACAACATGGCACTTCCACATATATGGTTGGCCCAAGAGAACATCACAGACATCTAGTGGGGAAACATCACATAATACCTCATCCTTGAAGGGTTGGATGCCATATGACAATCGACATTGCTGGCTGACATGAAGATCTCATCCTTGGCAAAGCCACCCGATGTTTTATGGCTACGGGTGTGGTGTTATCGACAATCCCAACTGTTTGACGACCTCTTCTGAGATGAGGTTCTTCTCGCTTCCGCTATCAGCAACAAAATGTAGTGGGATCCCCTTCACCCATATATGTGAATGAAAAAGGCGCTCCCCCTCTTCAGAATCTGTTGGTTCTTCTGGTTGAATTGCTATGGTCACGACAATAGCAGTGGGGTCTGCGTAAATGATCTATCCTTTACCAGTATTTTCATAATCATATTCTGAATCAGGGTTCGGCTACTTGTCTTTGATCTCAACCACCAATGATTGTTTTGAGCGACATTCATCAGTGTTGTGGTAGGGGCTTTTGTGGAAATCGCACCATTTTTCGATGTCCTTCTTTGTCTTCCCGTGACCCTTCTTTTCCTATGTCTTGGACTGGTTTTCGGGAGACTGTTTGTTAGGGATGTCTTTACCATACTTTGGTTGTTGCGAATTTACAAATCTGAAATCCCGTTTGTTCTGGTGCTTAAATTTCCGCTCGATTTTAACAACATATCGATATGCAACACCGAGTGATGAGATGTCTAGAAAATGCATTTAGGTATGGATGTATCTGTGTGGAGACCCATGGTAGTTCAGAACCAAATGTCACTCGGAGTATTTGATACCCAAATTGGTGCACAAGGTATGGAAGGTATTGGTGAACTCCAGAACTGCTTGGCCCCTCTCTTGCCGCAGTGTGGTCCATCTCATGTACTGGTCCTCATAGTTTGCAACAGGGTAATACTATTCCTTTACTGCATCCACAAAAAAATCCCAAGTGGGATCGGCCCCATTTATTTCAGACTCCTCTTTTGAACTCTTCTCCCAATACATTTCCCACCAATGTTTGACATGGGGGAGAGATTTAAGGAGTGTGAAGGTGATCATTTCTTTGTTGGAAAATTTTTGAACAGAGAAATAACCTTCTAGCAGATTTAACCATTTGTCTAGGGATTTTGCATCTATTTGTCCTTCAAATACAAGAATATCAAAATTAACTTGTACCTTGAAAGGCGAGGTGCCTCCAAAGTGTTCACTTGATGAATATGTGCTTGTTGGTATCGGCAGGCATTGAAGGATGTGGGAAAAATTCTCCATCATTTCGTCCCTCTGCTGCATGAGAGCTTGCTCAAGCAATAGATTGATAGGATCGTCTGCTCCATCATTTTTGTTTTGTTCCACCATTGATGGTTTCTAGGGTGTGCGAAAGATATTGTCCTCAAGAGAGACAAGATCGAGACCTAACTTTCTATACTCAGACCTCGTCGGGAATATGCACTAAAAAAAAACGATCAAGAACAACCTACTCTGATACCACTGATCCGGATTATTTTTCGGCACGAAATGAGAGCGGAGATATAATAAATAAATGCATAGAGATATCACGTATATCCAATAATATAATATAAATATATCATAGATGGAACCATATACACAGAGATACAGTAATACACAATTTCTATAAATGAAAGAAATGTAAAGAGACAGTAAAAATACAGAGTGAAAGACTCGCTAGAATGGTGGCAGCTTATCTCTGAGAAGAGATGTGACGGCTACTCATATTCGCAAGAAGATGAGTACAATGAGGCTCTGAAGGCCTTTTTACAATAAACAGGAATGCAAAAAACCCTAGACATCTAAAAACCTAACTCTAGGAGATGAAGCGCCAAAAGTCATGTGAGTCCCGTTTGGGTAAGTTAGTACATCAACTTCCCGGGGTCGTAACTTTTGCATACGATCTCCATTTTAGGCATATCATAACTTGTTGGAAAGGTATCATAGAGGAGATTAATTTTGGGGTTCAATCATGCCTTTGTTTATCATTGAGAATCTCTATCTCAAAAAACCTTCATTTAGGCCCTCAAAATGGCCCCGAAAGTTAAAACCTGCTAAAAATAGTAACTTGCCAAAATTGCGAGAAAATTTTTTTGAGCTAGTCGAAAAAGGTGGGTGGCCACTGATATCCACCTGGATCAATCATCCCTCCTTAGGAAGCAATGGTCTCCATTGCGTTGAGTTCCTAGGGGAGAAGGAAAAGTGATTGCTGGATCTGCAACTTTGTGAGCTACTTGTATTGCTGGAGACATCGCGTTGCTTAGTTTGTGGAATTATGTAAAGAACCTATTGAGGCTAAGGTTGTTCAAGAAGTCGAGATACATGAGAGGACAGTGTGCAGAAGGAATCTTTGCGCTTTGTTGCAGCCTTGTCAACCTTCTTTTGTTGGATAGAAGGTGCTTGGGGCGAGGCTGTAGTGGTTGCAATGTCCTTATGTTCTCCTTTTGAAAAGATTGTGAAGAAGTTGAATTTTGCAGTATGAGATACTACCTTGCGACACTTTTTAGGTGGAAGAGTAGTTGGAACTACCTTTGGTATTCTGTAGAGATGACCCCCCAGAGAAACAACGACACTGCAGGGTCAAGAATCATAAACATCATGGCGCTTCCACATATATGGTTGGCCCAAGAGAACATCAAAGACATTTAGTGGGGAAACATCACATAATACCTCATCCTTGAAGGGTTGGATGCCATATGACAATCGAAATTGCTGGCTGACACGAAGATCTCATCCTTGGTGAAGCCACCCGATGTTGTATGGCTGTAGGTGTGGTGTTGTTGACAATCCAAACTGTTTGACGACCTCTATTGAGATGCGTTTCTTCTGGATTCCGCTATCAACAATAAAATGTAGTGGGGTCCCCTTCAGCCACATCCGTGAACGAAAAATATGCTCCACCTCTCCAGGATCTATTGGTTCTTCTGGTTGAATTGTTGCGGTCATGACAATAGCAATGGTGTCTGCGTCAATGATCTGTCCTTTACCAGTTTTTTTAGAATAAGATTCTAAATTAGGGTTTGTCTCCTTTCCTTTGATCGCGGCCACCAATGATTGTTTTGAGAGACATTCATCGGTATTGTGCCAAGGGATTTTTTGGAAATTGCACCATTTTCCGGTGTCCTTCTTTGTCTTCTTGTGACCCTTCTTTTCCTGTGTCTTGGACTGGTTTTTGGGAGATTGTTTGTTAGGGATGTATTTTTCATACTTTGGTTGTTGCGGATTTATAGATCCGAAATCCCATTTGTTCTGGTGCTTAAATTTCTACTCGATTTTAACATCATATCGTTAAGCAACACCGAGTGATGAGATGTCCAGAAAATCCATTTTAGTCTGGATGTATCTGTGTAGAGCCCTACGGTATTTCAGAACCAAATGTCACTCGAAGTCTTTGATACCCAGTTTGGTGCATAAGGTATGGAAAGTATTGGTGAACTGCAGAACTTCTTGGCCCCTCTCTTGCAACAGTTTGGTCCATCTCCTCTACTGGTCCTCATAGTTTCCAACAAGGTAATACTATTCCTTTACCGCATCCACAAAAAAATCCCAAGTGGGATCGACCCCATATATTTTAGACTCCTATATTGAACTCTTCTCCCAATAAGTTTCCCACCAATGTTTGACATGGGGGAGAGCTTTAAGGAGTGCTAAGGTGATCTTTTCTTTGTCAAAAAATTTGTTAACAGAGAAATAACCTTCTAGCAGATTTAACCATTTGTCTAGGGCTTCTTCATCTATCTGCACTTCAAATATAGGAATATCAAAATCAGCTTGTACCTTGAAAGGTGAGGTTCCTCCAAAGTGGCCGCTTGATGAAGATGGCCCTATTTCTATTGGTGGGCATTGAAGGAAGTGGGAAAAATTCTCCATCATTTCGTCCCTTTGTCGCGTGAGAGCTTGCTCAAGCAACAAACTGATAGGATCGTCTGCTCCATCATTTTTCTTTTCTTCCACCATTGAGGGTTTCTTGGGTGTGCGAGAGTGATTGTACTCAAGAGAGACAAGCTTGAGACCCAACTTGCTATACTCGGACCTCATCGGGGACATGCATTGAAAAAAACGATCAAGAACAACCTGCTCTGATACCACTGATTCCGTATTATTTTTCTGCATGAAATGAGAGTGGAGATATAATAAACAAATGCACAGAGATATCACATATATCCAATAATATAATAGAAATATATCAGAGATGCAACCATAAACACAGAGATACAGTAATACACAATTTCTATAAATGAAAGAAATGTATAGAGACTGTAAAAATACAGAGTGAAAGATTCGCTAGAATGGTGGAAGCTTATCTCTGAGAAGAGATGTGACGTCTACTCACATTCACAAGAAGATGAGTAGAATGAGGCTCTGAAGGCCTTTTTACAATAAATAGGAATTCCAACAACCCTAGACATCCAAAAAACTAACCCTAGGAGATGAAGCGCCAAAATTCATGTGGGCCCTGTTTGGGTAAGTTAGTACATCAACTTCCCGGGGTCGTAACTTTTGCATACGATCTCTGTTTTGGGAATACGATAGCTTGTTGGAAAGGTATCATCGAGGAGATTTATTTTGGGGGATCAATCATTCCTTTGAGTATGATTGAGAACCTAGATCTCGAAAAAACTTCATTTAGACCCTCAAAATGGCCTCGGAAGTTAAAACCTGCTAAAAATAGTAAATTGCCAAATTTGCTAGAAAACTATTTTGAGCCAGTCGAAAAAGGTGGTTGGACACCGATATCCACCTGGATCAATCCTACCTCCTTAGGAATAAATGGTCTCCATTTCTTTGAGTTCCCAGGGGAGAGGGAAAAACATTTTCTGGATTTGCATCTTGGTGAGCCACTTGTATTGTTGGAGACATCGCGTTGCTCAAGTTGTGGCAGTATGTCAAGAACTTATTGAGGCTGAGGCTATTCAATAAGTCGATTAACATGAGAGGACGGTGTGCAAGAGGAATCTGTGCACTTTTCTGCAGCCTTCTCGACCTGCTTCTGTTGGATAGAAGGTGCTTGGGGTGAGGCTATAGTGGTTGCAGTGTCCTTCTGTTCTCCTTTTGAACAGACTATGAAGAAGATGAATTTGGCAGTATGAGATACTACCTTGCGTCACTTTTTAGGTGGAATAGTAGTCGAAACTACCTTTGGTATTCTGTAGAGATCACCCCCCAGAGAAACAATTACATTGCGGGGTCGAGACTTATAAACAACGTGGAGCTTCCACATATATGGTTGGCCCAAGAGAAAATCACAGACATATAGTGGGGAAACATCACATAATACCTCATCCTTGAAGGGTTGGATGCCATATGAGAATAGACATTGTTGGCTGACGTGAAGATCGCGTCCTTGGTGAAGCCACCCGATGTTGTATGGCTGCGGGTGTGGTGTTGTCGACAATCCCAATTGTTTGATGACCTCTGCTGAGATGAGGTTCTTTTGGCTTCCGCTATCAACAATAAAATGTAGCGGGGTCCCCTTCACCTACATATGTAAATGAAAAAGGTGCTCCCCCTCTTCAGGATCTGTTGGTTCTTCTAGTTGAATTGTTGCGGTCATGACAATAGTAGTGGGGTCTGCGTCAATGATCTACCCTTTACCATTATTTTCAGAATCAGATTCAGAATCAAGGTTTGGCTCCTTGTCTTTAATCTCGGCCACCAATGACTGTTTTGAGTGACATTCATCGGTGTTGTACCAGGGGCTTTTGTGGAAATCAAACCATTTTCCGGTGTCCTTCTTTGTCTTCCCATGACCCTTCTTTTCCTGTGTCTTGGACTAGTTTTTGGGAGACTGTTTGTTAGGGTTGTCTTTGTCATACTTTGGTTGTTCCGGATTTACAGATCCAAAATCCCATTTGTTCTGGTGCTTAAATTTCTACTTGATTTTAATAGCATATCGATAAGCAACACCGAGTGATGATATGTCAAAAAAATCCATTTTAGTCTGGATGTATCTGTGTTGAGCCCCATGATATTTTAGAACCAAATGTCACTCGGAGTCTTTGATACCCATCTTGGTGCGCAAGGTATGGAAGGTATTGGTGAAATCCAGAACTGCTTGGCTCCTCTCTTGCTGTAGTGTGGTCCATCTCATGTACTGGTCCTCATAGTTTCCAATAGGGTAGTATTGTTCCTTTATCGCATACACAAAAAAATCTCAAGTGGGATCGACCCCATATATTTTAGACTCCTCTGTCGAACTCTGCTCCCAATAAGTTTCCCATCAATGTTTGACATGGGGGAGAGCTTTAAGGAGTGCGAAGGTGATCTTTTCTTTGTCGGGAAATTTGTGAACAAAGAAATAACCTTCTAGCAGGTTTAACCATTTGTCTAGGGCTTCTTCATCTAGTGGGGTAACATCACATAATACCTCATCCTTGAAGGGTTGGATGCCATATGACAATCAGCATTGTTGGCTCACACGAAGATATCTTCCTTGGCGAAGCCACCCGATGTTGCATGGATGCGACTGTTGAAAGACGAGGTGCCTCCCAGGTGGCCACTTGATGAAGATACGCCTGTTTCTATCGACATACATTGAAGGATGTGGGGAAAATTCTCCATCATTTCCTCCCTCTGTTGCATGAGATATTTCTCAAGCAACAGATTGATAGGATTGTCTGCTCCGTCATTTTTATTTTCTTCTGCCATTGAGGGTTTCTTGGGTGTGTGAGAGAGATTGTCCTCAAGAGAGACAAGCTCGAGACCCAACTTGATATACTCGGACCTAGTCGAGGACATGCACTAAGAAAAACGATCAAGAACAACCTGCTCTAATACCACTAAACTGGATTATTTTTCGGCACGAAATGAGAGCGGAGATATAATAAAGAAATGAACAGAGATATCGCGTATATCCAATAATATAACAGAAATATATCAGAGATGCAACCATAAAAGCAAAGATATAGTAATACAAAATTTCTATAAATGAAATAAATGTATAGAGACAGTAAAAATACAGAGTGAAAGACTCGCTAGAATGGTGGCAGCTTATCTCTAAGGAGAGATGTGATGGCTACTCGCATTCACAAGAAGATGAGTACAATGAGGCTCTGAAGGCATTTTTACAATAAACAGGAATGCCCAAAACCCTAGACATCCAAAAAACTAACCCTAGGATATGAAGCACCAAAATTCATGTGGGCCCCATTTGAGTAAGTTAGTACATCAACTTCTCGGGGTTGTAACATTTGCATACGATCTCTGTTTTAGGCGTATGATAGCTCGTTGGAAAGGTATCATCGAGGAGATTAATTTTGGGGGATCAATAATTCCTTTGGATATCATTTAGAACCTATATCTTGAAAAACCTTCATTTAGGCCCTCAAAATGGCCCTAGAAGTTAAAACCTACTAAAAATAGTAAATTGCCAAAATTGCCAGAAAATTGTTTTGAGCCAGTCAAAAAAGGTGGGTGGCCACCGATATCCACCTGGATCAATCCTCCCTCATTAGGAAGCAATGGTATCCATTGCGTTGAGTTCCTGGGGGAGAGGGAAAAGCGTTTGCTGGATCTGCATCTTGGTGAGTTGCTTGTATTGCTGGAGACATCGCATTGCTCAGTTTGTGGAAGTATGTCAAGAACCTGTTGAGGTTGAGGCTATTCAAAAAGTTGAGATACATGAGAGGATGGTGTGCAGAAGGAATATTTATGCTTTTTGGCAGCCTTTTCGACCTGGTTCTATTGGATAGAAGGTTCTTGGGGCAAGGCTGTAGTGGTTGCAGTGTCCTTCTGTTCTCTTTTTGAACAGATTGTGAAGAAGCTAAATTTTGCAGTATGAGATACTACCTTGTGACACTTTTTAGGTGGAAAAGTAGTCGAAACTACCTCTGGTATTCAGTAGAGATGACCCCCCAGAGAAACAATGACACTGTGGGGTCAAGACTCATAAACAACGTGGTGCTTCCACATATATGGTTGGCCCAAGAGAACATCACAGACATCTAGTGTGGCAACATCACATAATACCTCATCCTTGAAGGGTTGGATGCCATATGACAATCGACATTGCTGGCTGGCACGAAGATCTCATACTTGGCGAAGACACTTGATGTTGTATGGCTGGGGGTGTGGTGTTGTCAACAATCCCAACTGTTTGACGACCTCTGCTGAGATGAGGTTCTTCTGGCTTCTGCTATCAACAATAAAATGAAGCGGGGTCACCTTCACCCACATCTATGAATGAAAAAGGTGCTCCCCCTCATCAAGATCTGTTGGTTCTTTTGGTTGAATTGCTGTAGTCGTGACAATAGTAGTGGGGTCTGCGTCAATGATCTGTCCTTTACCAGTATTTTCAGAATTAGATTCAGAATCAGGCTTCGGCTCCTTATCTTTGATCTCGTCCACCAATGACTATTTTGAGTGACATTCATCAGTGTTGTGCCAGGGGATTTTGTGGAAATCACACCATTTTCGGGTGTCCTTCTTTGTCTTCCCGTGACCCTTCTTTTCCTGTGTCTTGGAATGGTTTTTGGGAGTCCGTTTGTTAGGGATGTCTTTTTCATACTTTGGTTGTTGTGGATTTACAGCGTGATTGTACTCAAGAGAGACAGGCTCGAGACCCAACTTTCTATACTCGGACCTCGTCGGGGACATGCACTGAAAAAAACAATCAAGAAGAGCCTGCTCTGATACCACTGATCCGTATTATTTTTCTGCATGAAATGAGAGTGGAGATATAATAAACAAATTCACAGAGATATCGCGTATATCCAATAATATAACAGAATCAAATGGATTATTTTGTTCTTCTGGTTGAATTGTTGTGGTCATGACAATAACAATGGAATATGCGTCAATGATCTGTCATTTACCAGTATTTTCAGAATCAGATTCTGAATTAGGGTTTGTCTCCTTGTCTTTGATCTCAGCCACCAATGACTATTTTGAACGACATTCATCGGTGTTGTGCCAGGGGATTTTGTGGAAATCACACCATTTTCGGGTGTCCTTCTTTGTCTTCCTGTGACCCTTCTTTTCCTGTGTCTTGGACTGGTTTTTGGGAGTCTGTTTGTTAGGGATGTCTTTTTCATACTTTGGTTGTTGCGGATTTACAGAGCGATTGTACTCAAGAGAGACAAGCTCGAGACCCAACTTTCTATACTCGGACCTCGTCGGGGACATGCACTAAAAAAATCAATCAAGAAGAGCCTGCTCTGATACCACTGATCCAGATTATTTTTCTACGCAAAATGAGAGTGGAGATATAATAAAAAAATGCACAGAGATATCGCATATATCCAATAATATAACAGAACCAAATGGATTATTTTGTTCTTCTGGTTGAATTGTTGCGATCACGACAATAACAATGGAATCTGCATCAATGATCTGTCATTTACCAGTATTTTCAGAATCAGATTATGAATCAGGGTTCGACTCCTTGTCTTTGATCTCGGCCACCAATGACTGTTTTGAGCGACATTCATCGGTGTTGTGCCAGAGGATTTTGTGGAAATTGCATCATTTTCCATTGTCCTTCTTTGTCTTCATGTGACCCTTCTTTTCCTATGTCTTGGACTGGTTTTCAGGAGATTGTTTGTTAGGGTTTTCTTTGTCATACCTTGGTTGTTGCGGATTTACATATCCGAAATCCCATTTGTTCTGGTGCTTAAATTTCTGCTCGATTTTAACAACATATCGATAAGAAGGACCGAGTGATGAGATGTCCAGAAAATCCATTTCAGTTTGGATGTATCTGTGTAGAGCCCCATGGTATTTCAGAAGAAAATGTCACTCAGAGTCTTTGATACCCATCTTGGTGCACAAGGTATGGAAGGTATTGGTGAACTCCATAGCTGCTTGGCCCCTCTCTTGCCTCAACGTGGTCCATCTCATGTACTGGTTCTCATAGTTTCCAACAAGGTAATACTATTCCTTTACCACATCCACAAAAAAATCCCAAGTGGGATCGACCCCATATATTTCAGAATCATCTGTCAAACTCTTCTCCCAATAAGTTTCCCACCAATGTTTTACATGGGGGAGAGCTTTAAGGAGTGTGAAGGTGATCTTTTCTTTGTCGAAAAATTTGTGAACAGAGAAATAACCTTCTAGCAGACTTAACCATTTGTCTAGGGATTCTGCATCTATCTATCCTTCAAATATAGGAATATCAAAATTAACTTGTACCTTGAAAGTCGAGGTGCCTCCAAAGTGGCCGATTGATGAGGATGCGCCTGTTTCTATCAGTAGGCGTTGAAATACGTGGGAAAAATTCTCCATCATTTAGTCCCTCTGTCGCGTGAGAGCTTGCTCAAGCAACAGACTGATAGGATCGTCTGCTTCGTCATTTTTCTTTTCTTCCACCATTGAGGGTTTCTTGGGTGTGCGAGAGTGATTTTCCTCAAGAGAGACAAGCTCGAGACCCAACTTGCTCTACTTAGACCTCGTCAGGGACATGCATTGAAAAAAATGATCAAGAAAAGCCTGCTCTGATACCACTGATCCAGATTATTTTTCGGCACGAAATGAGAGCGAAGATATAATAAAGAAATGCATGGAGATATTGCGTATATCCAATAATATAACATAAATATATCAGAGATGCAACCATAAACATAGAGATACAGTAATACACAATTTCTATAAATGAAATAAATGTACAAAGACTATAAAAATACAGAGTGAAAGACTCGCTAGAATGGTGGCAACTTATCTCTGAGAAGAGATGTGATGACTACTCGCATTCACAAGAAGATGAGTACAATGAAGCTCTGAAGGCATTTTTACAATAAACAGGAATGCCAAAAACCCTATACATCCAAAAACCTAACCCTAGGAGATGAAGCACCAAAATTCATGTGGGCCCCGTTTGTGTAAGTTAGTACATCAACTTCCCGGGGTCGTAACTTTTGCATACAATCTCCGTTTTAGGCGTATGATAGCTCGTTGGAAAGGTATCACCGAGGAGATTCATTTTGGGGGATAAATAATACCTTAGGCTATAATTGAGAACCTTGATCCTAAAAAACCTTCTTTTAGGCCCTCAAAATGGCCCCTGAAGTTAAAACCTGTGAAAAATAGTAAATTGCCAAAATTGCTAGAAAACTGTTTTGAGCTAGTCGGAAAAGGTGGGTGCCCACCGATATCCACCTGGATCATAGATGTAGCAGGGGAATCAATGACTGGGTGGATACCCCCAAGACCTAGAGGACCATTATCTGGTGGGGCACCTCCTCCAGAGAGAGGACCAGGTGGTGGTGAACTAGAGGCACCATGAGTGCTTTTGATGTGTATATATGTTTGTATTTATATATGTGTCAGTGGTGTTGTTGAAGATGGGCATGTTTTCGGCCCACTTGGTGAAGTAATAGACTACCATGATAATGTAGTTGTGTCCATTGCTGGATGGAGGGTTACAAGTCATGAAGTGAATGACCCATTTGCAAAAGGGGTTGGTAGTGATGATTGGGTGTAGACGAGCCGGTGGCGCTCGTGCTTTATGGGCATAAAGATGGAATTTGTCACACTGTTTCACAGCATGGATACAATCATGAAACAATGTGGACAAGAAGTAGACCATTCAAATGATTTTTCGGGTGGTGGACATCCTTGAGAGGTGACCACCGCAAGTGCCACTATGGCAATCATTCAGAACTCTGTCAGCTTCGTCGATGGTCAAACATCGACAGAGTATGGTGTTGACCCCTTGTCGATATAAGATGTCATTGATAAGGAGATATTGAGGGGCCTAATGGAGAATGTGTCGACAGTCATCCCAGAAGAGGTGGGTTTCAAATTTCTATGTTCGAAGGTAAACGAGGAGGTTGTCGTACCAGGGATCATCCGAGGGGATGTAGAAGAGGTGATCGTCGGGGAAGTCCTTATTGATGGGTGAACTAGTAGTATCTAGGGGAAATGCCATAATGAGTTTGGCGAGGATGAGGGATTTCTTACTCTTGGGTGTTGAAAATTTGAGGTCGTACTCCTGAAGGATGACGATCCATCGGGAAAATTTACCATTAATTTTTCAGCGACTGAGCAAGTATTACATGGGGTTGGAATCTTCCACGACTTTGGTGGTGCGAAGCAGCATATAATGGCACAGTTTTTGGACTGTGGTGACAACTACAAGGGAAAGTTTCTCTTCGTGATTGTACTTCAGGGTTGGCCCTAAAAGGGTTTTACTAATATAGAAAATTACATGCTCGTGACCATCATCCCCTAGATGGACGAGAAGTCCTGCTATTAAGATGACTAAGGCCGATAAGTAGAGGATGTAGTCGCGATCATAGTTTGGTGGAATAATCAAAGGGGATTTGGACAGAGCCTCTTTTAAATCATAAAAATTGGTTTGGGCATGTTCATCCAATCGAAACAGGATATCATGATGTAACAAGTGAAGGAAACCATGTGCGTGAGTGGCGTAATCAGGGACAAAGCAGTGTAAAAAGTTAGCTTTTCCTTGTAAGGTTTGCAGATGGCGTAAATTCCGAGGTGGTGGAATTTTTTTGATGGATTGGACTTTGAGGGGGTCTACGGTGATGCCATGTTGGGAAACTATGAACCCAAGGAGGTGTCCAACGGTGAAGCAGAATACACACTTGAGGGAGTTCAAGATGATATTGTACCGACGACACCTTTGAAAGATGACTCGTAAGTCATCTTGAGCAAGTTTCTTGGATTGAGCGGTGAGGTTGTCCAAGTATGTGAGGATGATATGAGCTAGATCATGAAAAATGTACATCATGGCCCGTTGGAATGTCACACCGACATTCTTGAGGACAAAAGGCATGACACGATATGCAAAAGTAACCCATGGTGTAAATCCAACAATCCTTTTTCACTGAGAAAGTAACGCCTTTTGTACTGGTTTGCTGGATGAATCTAAATTTGATTGTAGCCAGAGAATCTGTCCATGAAGGACAAAGCCTCATGGCCGACACAATAATCAATAATTTGGTCGATAAAAGGCGTTGGGAAATTTTCTTTGGGACATGAGTGATTGAGATCGTGAATGTCAGTACAGACATGAATAGTGCCTTGTTTTTTGTTGACAGGGATGGGGTTGGAGACCCATGACGTATATGCGATGGGGTATATGAACCCTGCAACACGTAATTTTTGAATTTCGGCTTTGATGGCCACTTCTTTGGATGGGTGTAGTGGGCGTTTCTTTTGTCACACAGGTGTGATATCAGGCCATGTGTCTATACGATGTTCGACAATAGAAGGATCAAGGCCGGACATCTTGGTGTATGACCAGGCAAATGTGTCTCAGTATTCCTGGAAGAGAACTTTGTAAGCTCTAAGTTCTTCAGGAGAGAATGCAGTGCTAATGGTGATTTATTCTATGATTCCACATTTGATGGAAATATCGATTTTGACAATGGGGGAAATGTTGGCCATGTTTCCTTTTTCAAAAGTGTCAGGGGTAGGGATAGAGTTCTTGAACCAGTATTTACGCCCTGATGGGATAAAATCTTTGGTTTCGATTACATATATGGAGTCTTGTATAGGGGGCTCAAAGGATTCCTACGAGAGAAAGAGCGCTTTGTGATGGAGCGCATTCCATGGGCAATCGAGGGTAATTAATTCCTCAAGGATTTCTTCATCGCAGTGGCACTGGCGAGAATATAGGGGATCCATGGGAGTAACATTGTTAACTGTCATCATGTGTTTGTCTTCTGGTGGTGAATATGTAGAGGGGGTGGTGCAAGGAGGTTGCGATGGTTCGCTCGACATAAACCAGATATCGAGATACCCTAGTTTAAAAATTGTAGTCAAGTGTAATATTTCTGTGGGGAAATGGACCGGATAATTGGGGGAATTTGGGGACAAATATTCATATAGATTATCCATGAACCATGGATGAGTGTGAAGTGCCTCAGTCTTAGGGGAGATAATATGAACGATATGAAGGGAAGGAGTAGGGGTTATCACTGGTACCTCTGGAAGTGGGGGAGGTGTAGGGTTTTGAATAAGGGCCATTTGGCGACGCATATATTCAATGATTGTAGAACAATGGTATGTGAAATGGTTAAGTGATTCAAAGAGAGAGCAAGGGCATATCATCCATTTGTTGACTGAGTTCATGACATAGTGGATTTCAGTGACATGGGTATTTGATGATGCAGTTGGAGGGGGTTCTTTCTGAAACATTTGGCGCGTTGTCATTAGCGTTTGTCGAAATTGAGGTAGCCCAGGGAAATGGTGGGTGTAATGGCCATATTCTGAACAAATGGCACATGCGAATTTGGTTCATAGACCTTTTCTACCGGTAGTAGGGGACGTGGTGGTGGTATTAAGGGTGTTGGATGAAGCGATGAGCGGTGTGGTTGCTTGAGGGAGGTGAATTAAATTGTGTAGCTTGAGGAGAGAGGGAAATCTATTGGTGGGGTGTCCTTATTTCTCACATAGTGCACAAGGAGGTTAGACTCGGGGGGAGTGGAGCGGTGGGATATTTCTTCTTCATTTTCCCCCTAGTTGTAGTGGTGGTGCTGGCTAGTGGGGGAGGGTGTGGGGCCGTTGGGGTTAGGATTGGGATCTTCATTGGGGTTCCCTTGGTTTTGGGAGGGAGGGATGGTTGAGGGACCATCTCAGGTGGGTGAAGATACCCAACAGGAATAGAAAGCACCATGTTAGGAAGGGTAAGCGTTGTGGCTACCTGGAAAGATTGTACGCTCGGTGGGGGGTAGAAGAAGGGGATTTGGGTAATGGCTTGGCCGTCTGTCTCTCAAATCGGGATGTGACCTTGGGGGAGAGGGACATCAGTAACAAGTGGTTTTGGATAGTTCTCAGGGGATTCCTTAGGTGGGAGTTCTACAACTAGTGGGACATCAGGGAGTGAAGAAGCCTTAGTGGGAGGAATGGTATCTCCAATGTTAGTTCCTTTGAAATAGATGACGCATACTTGAGCTGAGGGGTGTATGAGAGGTAGTGCTCCATGGTATGTCCCTAGCAATGATGGGTCTTTGAAAATTATGGGGGCCATCTCGATGAGTGGGTAGGTGTTGGAATTTGTGTGGACAAAAGGTAGGATGTTATTGAGGTTGGAGGAAGGGTTAGGCTTGTACTATGAAACTTGATCGATGGTGATGATCTTCCCGTTGTGGGGGAACATCATCATTCGAAACAAAAAAGAGGCTACTGCCTTCATAGTGTACATGTAGCTACGTTTGAACAAGATATTGTAATCGAGTAGGGCGTCGATAACCTCAATGTCAATAAGGATGGTTTTTTCCCCGAGTTCAACAGGGACATTTGAAAGAGTCCTTCAGGAGAAGATGGTCATCCATCATAAGCTATCAAAGTAATGGTGGATGGTATTAGCTCAGGGGAGCCGATTTTATGCCATACAATTTTGGAAATGATGCACCTTCATCAATGATACATTGATTCATTGTGATGTTCCGAATTTTGACTGGTATATGGAACGCTACCAAAGCGGGGAGACGGGGTTCCCTGCAATCTAGATCAAATGTGATGAGTCTAGTATCAGCAGGGTCAATTGCCCCTAGGGAGGAAAGTAATGACTTCCATTGAGTGGAATAGGTTTGAAGGACTTCCAAGACTGACATGGCAGAAGGGGATTTCACCAAGTCATCGACCAAACCTTAATTGTGTGCTGCTCTAGCCTGAGGGTTGTTGACATCCTGTCGTAATGGGATATGAGGAATGCGAAGGGGTGGTTTTGTGTTAGGGAGTGAATCATCTAAGTTGGTCTAGTTGTAATTGGAACTACTTCCAAAGTGGTGGGAGTATATTAAGAGGGTGCACTGTATTGATGACTATGCATTTGTCGAAGAATTTCCTATTCACTCTTGAGGACGATAGTGTGATCCACAGGAGTTCCAGGGTTTTGATATTGTCCCATCTGTGGTGGAGCAGGGTGCATCTCTTGTTGGGTATTCATCACCCCTTGGTGTGGAATAGGGTTCTGCAACACAATTGGGGGTGGTTGTTGCACATATTTTTGTGGGGCCTGCTGAGGGGCAGGCAGTGCTAGGGGATGTGGTCCATTCATAGACTCTTTCATTTGTTTAAAGTGATAAATTTGGGGGAAATGATGAGTATAATGGCCATACTAACCGCAAAGGGTGCAAGGGAATTTTTTCCAGAGGTTATTGTTGTTGTTTCGCCCTTGGAATTTATTGTTGTTTCCCCCTTGAGGTTTCTAGTTCCCCTGGTTCGGGTTTTGCCCATCCGAGTGGTTTTGTTGGGGTTTTTTTCCCCCTGGTCCTAGATTATTATTTTTTTGGTTTTTTCCTTTATTTTTGGCATTATTCGACTGATGGGCCAGATTTTTCGTATTCAATTGTTCAAAATTGTGAAATTGTTGAATGGGAGAGGGCTAAACAAAGTTAACCCCGACATGTGGATGTCCTTGTGGTGGATCCATGGGTTGTGGAGGACCAGGAAATGGAAAGTACAAATTATTTTGTGGCAATGATCCATATGGTATATAGGAAGGTGTGATTCTTTCATTAGTTATTAGGGTGTAAGATGAGGTAGAGGGGGTACCCGAAATTGGTTGAACAGTCGGGCGCATTATGGGTGTCGATGCAGGTCCACTCATGGGTGGAGGGAGGACAACAGGATATGGCTGTTGACAAGGGGGGGGAGGGTAACCATGAGGTCGTCCATATATCGGTGGATATTGGGGTGTATCGTACATGGGTTTTGGTTGGATGTACATATTGTTATGTGTCGTGGTACCAATCAATCCATATTTTGAGTGGGACATCCTAGGTTTGTCTTGGCCGAATGGTACGAGTCTCGGGGAATCAGGTAGTACCGTATATAAGTATCCTGGTTGTGCATAGATGAGGTCATACTATTGAGCCTTGTTGATGGCTTCTTCTTCATATTGAGGGAAGGTGGAGGCCACATCTTTGGCAAGGAGGGAGACAATTGATCTGAGAAACCAATCAAGGCATTGTTGCTTAGTGGTTTCTTCTTTGTATAAACTACGTCGTCGATGCCATTTGTGAATGTGGTTGGCAATATGGGTGGCTAAGGATTGTTTAAACTTGGAGAGTAGTTCGAGACCATTGTCATGGCAGATTGGTAGTTGAAAGAAGGTAAAAAATTCTTTGGCCAAAGATTCAAAAGTCACATGGGACCTTAATTTTTCATCTACATACCACTTGGCTAATGGGCCAGTGAGTGTGTGTTGAAATAACCTTAATTGGACATAGTCGTCCATGATGTTGTTGGAAGAGAACCATAAGTCGAAGGTCATGACATGGTTGGCCGGGTCGTCTCCTTATTTTCCCTCAAACTTCGGAATGTTTGAAGGGAGTTTGGTAGGAATTGCAGGTCATGTGGGGTTGTGCAATATAGGATCATTCGTGAGCTTGCTCGGATCTGGTATGTTGAGGGAAGCCAAGTATGGCATCTGGAGTGGTGGTGGAGGGTTATTTCCAGACATGGTGTGAGTGGTTTGTGTACCTGACCTGTGAGGGGGGTGAGGTGGGGTTGTTCTTCCCCCTTGGGAAGAAGTTTCCCCCCCACTTCCTTGTAAAGGAGAGCTAGTGGATGGTTGGCCTTGGGAAGTGGACCCAAGTAAAGTGGAACCAATTTTTTTTTATCCCAAGACAATATCACTCACAGGAGTGTGAGAGGTTTGATTCCATGAGTTGGAAGTACTAGGAACTCCCCCCAGAATAGGAGGGATATTTAGCAAGCATCTGGGACAATGAGGATTTTGTGGGTCCCGTATGATGTCTGACTAGAAAAGTGGATGTGTTCAATGGTGATGAGAGAAATAAATGAATAAGAGACTTTGTATAACTTGGACCCTCACAATATATCTCACAATCACATGTAATTACAAGAGAATAATACATAAAGAAAAGAAGCATATATGTGGGTAGGGGGATTTTTTCCGCGTGGGAGAACAAAGAAAACAAATGCTTGTGTCCTAAAAGAGGTAACATCCTTCCTGTCAAATAGCACTGACCAGTGGGGTCTGAAGCCACTGAGAGAGGAAGTAGTGAAGGATGAAACAATTAGTTATAATGAGGGGTAGAGGGTGCATATCCCGAAAGAGCTGGCGATATTTCCCAATAACCACACAAAATCTAATCAAGGTGAAATTTCATCCCACAATTTCCACCTGGGTAGATGTCCTAAAATTTAGTCACTAGGTACCTCGGTCAAAGTGCGGCATTTAGATTTTCAGCCTTAGAAATGGGTCATGGGATGGATCCCGTCCAATAGGTGGGTGCCTCAAGGGGGGATGCACAGAACAACCATACCTAGGGCTTCGACCCTTCACGGGTATCTCCCTACCTTATGGTGTTAGGAACACTTGACTTGGAGTATTTTAAAGTTCCCTACTTTAAAAATTCTAATGTTCGAAGATGTGAGAACCAGATAATAGGGTGTTATTTGGATGCCTATCCCTGAGATCCTACCTAGACTAAAAAAATTTCTTTTGGCACCTCTTGTGGAGGAAAACGTAGTGAGTTTTTAGAAAAATGTTAGATGTGGTTGCTTGTGAGATTGGGGGTGTGAACCAATCTCGTTCAAATTTAAGTGGGAGTGGATAGTTCCTTCAAGAAAAGGGTGGGGCGTTTCAGAATCCATTAGGGGTAAACTTACTTCAACCTCCACAATTTGAGATGAAACTATGTGAGTGAGTAGTGACTTTGTGTGTTAGCAAGTGATAAAATGTGCCAAATTTTTAATAAGTTAGGTGTCACCTTGCAGCATGTGGACTTCATGTGGTCCTTACAAGTCTTGATTACCTATCTTAATAGATGCCATTGGTACAGCCTTGTGGAATTTTAAAGTCCCTAAAGAACTAGCATATGGATATGTGGGTCCTTACTAATCTTTTAACTCCCTAATGTGATTTAATCTAAGAAAGCTTCAAAAGGCTATCCTAGATTGTGGACATGTATAGGCCAATTACACTAATCTTTAAACTACCCTAGTGATGTAAACTAAGAAAGTAGCTTCAAAACTATCCTATCTTTGCAACATGTGGGCATGCATGGGCCCTTACAAATTTAATATGTTTGAAAACAAAACTAAGAGGAGCCCTAGGGGGGCTTTTGTCCTCTCCTAAAGATTTTTTCTTTAAGGGAGATGAAATATTCCCTCAATCATTTTTCTGATTCTCAATATCTCTCTATGGTGCGAGAGAAGAGCATACTGAATGATTGAAATTTAATTTATGGTCCCAATGAAAGTGTTTATATATGTGATACTGAATGATTCCAACTTAATTTTTACAATCAAATCAAGCCATCCATGTGAAAAAATTAAATCAAAAGAAGGGGCAATATGGATTTCAACCCCTAAGTGAATATGTTTTGACTAACCCTTCATGTGGAGAGGGAATCTAAGTGTGGTGAATATTACAAATTGCATAGAATCAATATTTACAAGGCTAGGGGCCTTCAAAATATCACAACAAATCCTTACAATGTTGAATTTATGGATAGATTCAAGGGTCGCAGAGTAGATAGAGGTGCATGTGCCACCAATTCATAAATAAACAATGACCTTTTGGCGTAGGTGTGCAGAATGCGCTGAGAAACACAGTGTTGTTGGCACACGTGCTCGGAAGATGTGCCTATGGGCTGAAAATCCCGCGCACGTTCTGATACGCGGCTAGGAAGAAAATTTCGAATGTGATTCTCTTATCTCAGCTCTAAATTTATCCTTTTTCAGGTAGGCTTGGGCTGGTTATGATCCCTGCAAGTCAAATAAATAAAAAATAAGTGCTCAAACAACCCAAATGGGGAGGAAATTGATACCTATCCCCAACGGAGTTGCCAATCTGTTGTATCCTTTTCGTCACCTGAATGAGCAAAAGAGGGACACTTGAAAGTTTAGTTGGGTTAGCTTAACAACATAGAAGTTCGTGAAAGAGTTAGAAATACCAAGAAAAAGAAACAAATAAACAACTAAGCTAACAACAATTAAAGAAACTAAAATAAAGTGCATAAGGAAATTAGAACCAAAATCAACCAAAAAATTGACCAATATTCATGCCACCAATGGATAGATTGTATTAGTGGGAAAACAAAAAGAGAAAGGGACACTTACGGGTCCCCTCTTCCTCCAAGGGAGGGCTCTTGAACCCCCAATGAGAGAGCTCTTCTTACAAATAGCAAACTAGAAAGGAAATGGTGAAGAAATCCAAAGCTCATTCACTCAAGAGGTGATGTGAATGGCCCAATGAAATGGTGCTTGTATGCTCCAATAAGGAAAGAGGTTCCTTGTAGGAGAATAGAGGAGACATAACAATACAAATAGATTCTTGAAAATTTAGTGCACCCATGGCCTCTTTTTATAGAAAATCTTTGAGGCATTATCCAACCAGTCTTTAGTGTGAACAAGGGTCCCTTTAGGTCTTTGACCAACCCCCCACTATGATTCAACTCTGAATTGGGCGTCAAATAGACTTGGGAGCTGAACCAGAAGTCGGTGGGAGGTTGACCAGAATCATAAATGTGCCGTTCTGAGGTGTGTGTGTGTATTTTTGCGTCTGCAATCACGAATCGGGTGCATGTGCGCTTTTTCTGCGTTTTCGACTGACGCACGTGCACATGCTTCCTTTATGTTATGAGTACATACTTGTATAGTTTGTGCCCTTTTGAAATTCATTTTTGGGTCATGAATGAACTAATAGGTGTTTGGAGATGCTAGATTCCTATAACCATTTGTGGAAAAAATTTCAATGATAATAGATGCCCCTTGATGTGTGAGGTTAGGAGCATATGTATAGCCAAAATACATCAATGTTTCTTCTACTGAGAGTACTATTGTAAGAGAGAGTGTTTGAGAGGAATTGCAAGAGCTACCCATTGGAGGGAGAGGGGAACCTGTGGGACCCAAACCTTTTGCTAGGTGTGGAAAAATAAAATTGTGTACAAACAAGGAAGGCATGCCCCATGCTCGTGTCATGTAACTCAAAAATGTGTAAGCCAGTAACTGAATTTGTATCTATGGGGGTTGAAGAAACCAAGCTTCTACATGATTAAGTGAAAGGGAGGTAGATATCTGATTCATTATTCCTTATTCTAGATTATGTGTGTGCTTGATTATTAGAGATATTATCTTAGTCATTCATCAATATTTCACCATAATCAATCCATGAACTAAGTCTATTCTATGAACTATAATAACATCATTCCTAAGCACACATAAACAAGTAAAGAATACAATATGAAATATTATCTCTCAACTTTGTCTTTATTCATCTAATCAACTTATTCCATTAATGATTCTGGCATAATAGCTTTCTAATATAAACTCTCCTAACTATATACTCCTATAGACTCTTTTTCACCCCACCCATTACATATTTATACCCATAATCTAGGGCTTAAATCCCTATTATATCTATCCCAAACTATCCCAATAGAATGCATGGCATGACCAACTTCAGTTAATTAGATATTTTATTTCTTCTATTTTTATCCCTTTATACAACTTTTCTATTGTTCTTCTACTTATGGAAAGGCGTATTGTCGTCCTTTGCGCTTTCTCCACTTTCTCCCTTTCTTTATCTTTTCGTCTGTGTGCTATATTCGTCTCGTGCACTTTTCTTCTTTTTGCACCCTTTCTTTTGTGCCCTTTCTTTTGTTCTCTTTCTTCTCCACCCTTTCTTTATCCTTAGGTTCTTTATCCCAAAATTGCATCCAAAATTGCTTATTCTACAAGGTCCCAACACTCACCTATGGCTCATCCCGAGCCACTCAGGATTGTTTCCTATTATTCCACTCTACAATGAATTTGTATGAAACATCCTTTTTAGAATCTACCTCTATGAAAATTGTGGCCTCCTGTGTTGTTATATCTTCCATGGATTGCACGACCAAGTCCTAGAGTTTGTTTTCTGTTTTGGTCGTGACTTGTTTGACCTTCCTCTATACAGTGGCCAAGTCACAAATAATCCTGACCAATTCTTCTTTCCTGGGTCCAAGTCTCTTCTATAGGACCATTAGTTTGTCATTGAGTCACTCGACTTTGACATATTCTTGTAACTGAGCCAAAATGGTCGTTATTTGCTCGACTGATGGTAATGTTGTCAATTTATTTGGTGGCTCATTGGCCTGTTCTTGCACTTCATGTAGTTTTTCCTTGAAAACCTTCATCTCTGGGTCACCCATGATATATTCCCATACTTTGGCACTTCGAAATGTTTTTACGCATTCATCTTCAAATTTATTGATCTTGGAAACCACTATCATTTTCTTCCTCATTCTACCTCCGTCCACCTCAAGTGGCATGCCATGCACGATCTTTAGTTGTATATCTTGACTCTACTCTCTGAATCCCTTTAGGAATTCACAATATATCAAGGGATCTCATACACCCACTAGTGTTGATCCACTAGGGGAACATCCACAAGGATATCCATATCTCTAGCTCACTGCATTACATAGAATAACTACTTCTTTACTAGTGCTCAACCACTAGGATAAAGTTCACCTAGGCTCATCCACAGGCACCTCCACTCAACAGATCATCTTTCCCACTACATTACACAGGAGATTCATATGTATTTTCTCATCAAATATCTACTTAGAAGAGGCTAATACATCATCATCATTTATGTTTGATGACAATGCACCCAAGACTTTGGGATTTGACACGTTCACCTTGTGCTCGACCACAAGCACGTCCAACTCTATAGATCTCCTTTCTCACTGCATTACATAAGAGAATCATCTAAATTTATTCTCAACTTTCTATAAGGAGGAGGCCATATCTACGTTCCAACTCTGTCTTAGATAGGAACCACACACCCCTCTCAGGGGATTTCTCTCTGGTTTGTGTCATGGAGAATGTCTCACGTAGCTTCAATCATCAACACTCCCTATAAACTAGGGAGGCATTCTCCACTAGGCCATGTCTCT
The DNA here is from genome assembly GCA_009831015.1 of Picea engelmannii. Classification (NCBI taxonomy): domain Eukaryota; kingdom Viridiplantae; phylum Streptophyta; class Pinopsida; order Pinales; family Pinaceae; genus Picea; species Picea engelmannii. The sequence goes on from ML776777.1 coordinate 2,221,697, forward strand.
CATGGAAATACTTGAAATTTTTCTTGGCAAGTTATTTGGTGAAGATATATTCAATATGTTCATGAGAAGGAAGATATTGTATGTGTATTTTATTCCTCTACACCATGTCTCTGATATAGTGATACTTTATCTCGATTTTCTTCAATCTGTCGTGAAACACAGGGTTCCCAAAGAGCTTTATACAACTCTGGATATCATCATAACATCCATCTCATGATCAAGTAAATTAGTCAGAATCTTGTGAAGCTATATTTCTTCACACACATGATGCTACATACTTTGTTTCTGTGGTACTCAAGGCCACAGAGTTTTGTTTCCTGTTGCATGAAAAATCCATGGAAAACTTCACGGTAAGACAACAACTGGATGTCCTCTTCCGGTCCATTGTACTCTCTGCTCAATATGTATAGGTATATCCCTTCAAACTCAATTTCACAATTGGAGGCATGTCTCAGGCCATATCTAATTGTGCCTCATTTACATCTCATTACATCATTTACTGTTATCTAGTGAATCTGTCTCGACTGGCTCATGGATTGACTGAACATATTCACTGCATAGCATGAATCAGGTCTGGTGTTAACCAAATAAATGATCTAATTAGATACAGATCAATCTCGGTTGAATCATCATCATTCATTTTCTTCAAATCCATCACAGTGGTTTTGCATTCTTTCATACTGGACTTCTTTAATGTTCCCATTGTATATTTTCCTTGACTCAGGAAAATCTCATTGGTTATCTGTCATAGTTCTAAAAGTAGTGCATCATACTCAGATCCTTCTTCTCAAAATCAAAATTCAAAGATTACTTGTATAAAAAAACAAGGCTTTCTAAATAAGTCATCAGAATCAGGATCTCGTCACCAACACTATAATAATATAGGTTTGGATCAACAACACTCTTGTTTAAACCCACACTCATCAAGAATCTATCCATATGATATAGTTTCCAACTCATGGATGGTAGTAGATATGGAAGTGTATCGGTCTTACTGGAGCAAGTGTCTCATCATAGAAAACCCCCTTTTTTTGTGAGAATCCTATGGCCATAGATTTCGATTTGTATTTATCGACACTTCCATCATCTACATGCTTGATCTTATAGATCCACTTGGAAGTCACCACAAACTTCCTTTCTAATCTCTGAACAATATCTTATACATCATTATTTAAGATATACTGGTATTATTATGTTATGGCATATTTCCATACCTGCTCTCTTGTTGATTCTCCAAGACAAGGAGGCTCAGAATAAATGAAGTGGCTCATGACTGATGGATAACTCGAAAATCCTTCTTTCTTTCTCGGGATGTGCCTTGAGATTCTTGTATTTTTCTCTGCTTCCTGCAGAGTGAGCCTAGGAAGGCCTTTTATTCTCTATTTCAATATCTCTGGATGTATCAATTGGAGCAACTGGATCATATGGAATAATGTTTGTCTCCCTTTGAACTGATGAAGGGGTAGAAGGTATTGTCTCACTGTCAATCTGCATATGATATTCTCTAGATTTTTGAAAGGATATATCTTATTTAAGGACAACATATATGCTTTTCTCAATTTGTATTTGACCAGGGATGTCGATCTAGAATGTCTTCAAAGATTCACTGCTATCCCATAAATGTATCCTTTCTCCCTGAAGGGTCTAGCTTGGACTTCTTCTCTTTAGGTACATGGAAATACACTCGACACCCAAATATTATGAAGATTTCAATATTAATCTTCACTTTGGTGAAGGATTCTTCAGGAGTTATGTTTTTCAAAGTCTGGTGAAGTCTCTTGTTCTAAACATATATCGTACCATGCATATTTCCACCCATAGAATCATAGAAAGATTTTGATCATGCATTATCGCATTGGTTCCCTCAATGATGGTTCTATTCTTCCTCGTTATCAAATAGTTTCGACTCCCTCTAAGTCAAGTGACTCCCTCTAAAGGATAAACATATTCCTTTGTTGTTAACCTGTCTGGAACAAGAAAACAAGAGGAACCAAAACAAGAATATCTCCTAAAGAAGTTGTTAAAGGATAATAATGAGTAAATATCTAGAATCAAAACAATTAAAGGATTGTTGCCACAGCTACAACACCTACTTGTAATGTAGTAAACTTAAGAAATATAGGTTAGAGGAATGAAAATTACAACAATCAAACCTGGAGTCTTCACTTCTAGTGTGTTGTTTCTCTGAATGAACTAAGATCCCTCTGGATCCATGAATTCATCAAAAGGTTCCTTCTTCCTGCAATTTCCCTCATGACAATTATACAAATAAGATATATATGAGTGCATACCTGAGGGTGTTGATATGATTTCTCCAATGGCACCTGACTGATCTCTTTCCTCTTGACATCTTCATGAAGAGGGTAGTCATAGTGTCACATTTTTTTATTGCTAAAATAATCCTTCCTTTGAATGATTTGTATTCGAGGAAATTGAAGTTACTTGATCCATCAAGCTTATATTCCATCATAGTTATGTTCATCATAATGTTAGATTCTTCACAAACCCTTGTCAACTAGGCTAGAAAACCTAGCGGTTAGGCTAGGTTAGCACTTTTAGGTTTTTTTGGACTTTTGAATACCAACAATAATCCTTTGAAATATATGAGAACACTGGTGATCTGAAGAGCTCCCTCAATGAGTTTTAGAAACCCTAATTCTAAAATTTTTGTAGAAATTAGCGAAACCCTAGAAACCCTAGGGACAAAATTTCAAAATGCTCAGAATTTCATTATGAGAATTTCTGGAGGTGCGCTGGAGGAGGTTGTACTCTCCTATTAAAAAATTATCCCCAATGTTCAAGTATTAAGGGATGAAACACCTCAAAAAGGAGGGTCATATAAATTTTCTAGAAACCCTAACAGGGTCGTACTATTCTGCAGAAAAGGGAGGAGAATGGTAGATTCTTATGAAATCGGTTATTAAATACCTATGCTTTGATACCATGTTAATTTTTCAATAACCTAGGATTAAGCATGAATTTCATTCCATTTTATCATTTTACTTAAACCATGGACACTTTGTTGCAGCAACAAAGATCACTAGAAGAAACACCATGCACAAGTACACAAGAAGTATCTTGGGAAACCCTTCTCAAAAAGGGAAGAAAACCAAGCCAATCCTTTTCTATATTATTCAAGAGAAATACCTTCACCACCAAGAAAAACTAACACACAAAAGGGTTCTCACAAACCCTAGAAGACTAGCACCCAAGAGAGGTGTGCACTTTTGCGAAGTAGATGTACTTGCTGAAATTTCCAAACTCACACAAAAGATATGATTCCTCAATGGGGAATTTACCTTTACTTATATTAGACTTGACCTGTCAACAAAAGTGTCTATTGGAACAATAAGGTCGACCTCTCTATCTCATAATATAATTAATATTAACTAGATTAATTATCTTTTACATTAATTATCAATTACATTAAGGTGGGGCCGACCTATACCCTTTACATTGCAATAAGGGTTACAGGAAGGTCTGACTCTTGAACAATATAGCAAGGGATCTGATACACCCACTAGTGCTCAACCACTAGGGGCACTTCCATAGGAATGTCCATATCTCTAGCTCACTGCATTACATAGAAGAACCACTTCTTCACTAGTGATCAACTAGTAGGATCACATTCACCTATTCTCATCCACAGGCACGCCCACTCAATAGATATTCTTTCCCACTGCATTACACAAGAGAGTCATCTTGAGTTTCTCATCAACTCTCTACTGAGAGGAGGAAAATACATCATCTTAATTTATGTCCCATGACGATGCACCCAAAACTTTGGGATTTCACGCGTTCACCTTGTGCTCAGCCACATGCACGTCCAACTCTGCAAATGTCCTTTCTCACCGTGTTACACAAGATAATCATCTGGAGTTATTCTCAATTCAATGTAAGGAGGAGGCCATATATACATTCAAGCTCTGTCTCAGATAGGAACCACACACCCCTCTCAGGGGCTCTCTCTTAGGTTTGTGTCCCGGAGAATGTCTCACATAGCTGCAATCATCAACATGCATATCATTACCATTTCCAATACATACCATTTCCAATGCATACCATTTCCATTTCTAGTGCATACCATTTCTATTTCCAATACATACCATACCATTTCCATTTCCATTTTCAATTTAAATGCATACCATACCATACAATTTCCAATGCATACCATACAAGTCAATTCCAAGGCAATTCATACCATTTTCATTGCCATTGTCAATGCATACCATATCCTACCATACCATTCCATACCATAGCATAACATACCATATCATTCCATAGCATAGCATAGCATAGCATAGCATAAAATAGCATACAATACCATTGGAAATGGTATGGTAATGCATGCCATACAAGGTAATGGCAAGGCAATGCATTGGAAATGGAAATGGGATGCATTCGAAATAGTATGCATTTCCTTGCCATTGTATGGTATGCATTGGAAATGGTATGGTATGGTATGGTATGCATTGGGAATGGTGTGCTATAGTATGGTATGCATTGGTGGTGTCAATGGAAATTGTATGCATTGGAAATGGAAATGATATTTTATGGTATGCATTGCCAATGGAAATGGAAATGGTATGCATTGGCATTGGAAATGACGTTTGTATGGTATGGTATGCATTTCCAATGGTATGCACTAGCAATGGAAATGGTGCGCAATGTAAATGGAAATGGAATTGTTATGGTATCGTATGCATGTGAAATGGAAATGGTATGAATTGGCATTGGCATTGTTATGGTATGGTATGGTATGCATTTATATTGGCATTGGTATGGTATTCATTTCCAATGGTATGCATTGGCAATGTAAATGGTATGCATTGGAAATGGAAATGGTATGCATTGCCTTGTCATTGTATGGTATGCTTTAGAAATGGTATGGTATGGAACCACATGCATTGGCATTGGAAATGACAATGGAAATGGTATGCTATGGTATGGTATGCCTTGCCTTCGTATGGTATGCCTTTCCTTGCATTGGTATGGTATGATATACTATGCCTTTCCATGCCATGCCTTTCCATGCCATTCCTTTCCATCCATTTCCTTTCCATGCCTTGCCTTTCCTTCACTTTCCATGTCTTGTATTTCCATACCATGCATTTCCATTCCATTCCTAGACATCCCATGCCTTTCCATGTTATGCGATGCCATGCCATTCCATTCCTTTCCTTGAATTCACTTGGAATGACTTTCCTTTTCCATACCATGTCTTTGCATACCATGTGATATTTTTCCATTCCAGGCCTTTCCATGCCTTGCCTTGCCTTTACATGCCATGTCTTGTCTTTCCATACAATGCCTTGCCATCCCATGCCTTTCCATGTCATTCCATTCCATGCCTTGCCTTGCATTCACTTGGAATACCTCTCCTTTTCCATGCCATGCCATTTTTTTCCATGGCATGCCTTGCCATGCGTTTCCTTGCCTTCATTTTCCATATCTTCTCTTTGAAGACCATGTATTTCCATGCCATGACTTCACTTTCCATGCCTTGAATTTAATTGACATTCCTTTCCTTGAATTCACTTTCCATACCATCAAAGGATTCATACGTAAAAATTAAAATCAAAGGATTCATTAACCATGTAATTCTACAACTTGTTATCCCATATTTCTTATATAAAAATACTTGCATGAGAATTCCAATGTTTTGGTCAATGAGGCATAGTGCAATTTATGAAGAGGAGGTTGATTTTCAAGAACACCGTGTCGGGCATTTGTGGGTATTGTAGTCGCATGGGCCTTGGACAAATAGAGTTTTGGGAGCTTACAGAACTTCGTTAAGTCACTCATTTTGATTTTTATGCCCCAGGACCAAATTAACCACATGTCCCTGAATGGCTTGAAGAGGCAAGTTTCAACTCGTGATAAAAATCAAACATGGAATTGGATGGGGAAAATGTCGGTTTCATTGGATCTGGAGCATTGGGTTACAACTAGGGGGAGGTATCTGTTGTCATTCCGTCCACTAGAAAATCATTTGTTGGAGTATCTTCAGCACTAGGGCTTTGGTCAATGAGGCATAGTGCAATTTTTGAAGAGGGGTTCAATTTTGAAGAAAATTATGTCGGTCATATGTGGGTAGTGTATTCGCATGGGCCTTGGCCAAATAGAATTGTGGGAGCTTACAAAGCTCTATTAAGCCACTCAGTTTGTATTTTATACTCCCAGACCAAATTGTCCACATGTCCCTGAATGGCTTGAAGAAGTGAGTTGTAACTCACGATAAAACTCAAAACGAGATTCGTATGGGCAAACTTTCAGTTGCATTAGATCTAGAGAAATAGGTTTCAACTAGGGGGGGCCTCTGTTGTCATTTTGTCCATCAAAAAAATGTTTTTTGGAGTATCTTTGGCACTAGGGTTTTGGTCAATGAGGCATAGTGGAATTTCTGAAGAGGGTCTTGATTTTGAAGAACCCTGTATCAAGAATTATTGGGTAGTGTATTCCTATGATTCATGGCCAAATAGGCTTATGGGAGCTTATGGAACTCCTTTATTCCACTCGATTTGTATTTTATGCTCCGAGACCAAATTAGCCACATGTCCCTGAATGGCTTGAAGAGGCGAGTTGCAACTCATGGTAAAAATCAAACTGGGACTCAGATGGGAGAACCATCAGTTGAATTAGATCTGGATCACCAGGTTTCAACTAAGGGGGCCTTTCCGATGTCATTATGTCCACCAGAAAACTGTTTGTTTGTAGTATACATAGGGAGTTAATATGGGGTACCTAGGGAGGTACCCAATGGGAATGTGGTTATGTATTATTAGTGTAAGTCATTTAATATATGAGAATGTGGTCATTCAATGTAAGGTGGACTAGGTCTACTATATTTATAAAGACCCACTATGGTAATTAGATGTAATAAATGTGGGAAGGCTTTCTAGAAGGTTCCTAGGAGATAGAGAGAGCTATATAAAGAAGTGTAAGCAATGTAATGAAATATAGTGAAGAATATTGTGAATGTATCAATCATTTATTGAGGACTGTTATCCTTCCTTAAGGATTAATATATGGTGTTACCCTACCTCAAGGTTTTTGACTATTTCTTGTGTTCAATATTTGGTGAATGGTTTGGACTATCCTTTTTGATATTGTGGGTTTATTTTGAGTTTTATCTTCAGATCTATTCAAGCACTTAACATTGTTGGAGTATCTCTGGCACTAGGGTTTTGGTCAATGAGGCATAGAGAAATTTCTGAAGAGGAGGTTGGTTTTGAAGAACATTGTGTTGGGAATTGTTGGGTAGTGTATTCACATGGGCCTTGGTCAAATAGACTTGTGGGAGCTTACAAAACTTCATTATTGCACTCAGTTTTTATTTTCCGCCCTCGGACCAAATTAGCCACATTTCCCTTAATGGCTTGAATAGGTGAGTTACAACTCGCAATAATAATCAAACTGAGACTCATATGGGAGAACTGTTAGTTTCATTTCATCTGCTACACCAGTTTTCAACTAGGGGGCCCCTCCATTTTCATTCCATCCACTGAAAAACTATTTTTTGGAGTATCTCCAACACTAGGGTTTTGGTAAATGAGGAATAGTGCAATTTTTGAAGAGGGGGCCAGTTTTCAAGAACATTGTGTCAAGAATTTGTGTTTATTTTATTCATGTATTCCTTGACAAAATAGACTTGTGGGATCTTACGAAACTCCGTTATTCCACTCAATTTGTATTTTATGCCTCCAGACCAAATTGGCCACATGTCCCTCAATGGCTTTAAGAGGCGATTTTCAACTCATGATAAAAATCAAACATGAAATTGGATGGGAGAACCGTAAGTTTGATTGGATCTGAAGCACCAAATTTCAACTAGGGGGGGGCTCCATTGTCATTATGTCCACCATAAAATCATTTGTTGTATCTGAGACTAGGGTTTTGGTCAATGAGGCATAGTGCAATTTCTGAAGAGGAGGTCAGTTTTCAAGAACATTGTGTCAGGAATTTGTGAGTAGTGTATTAGCGTGTGCCTTGGCCAAATAGACTTATGGAAGCTTACATAACTTTGTTATTCCACTTGGTTTGTATTATATTCCCCCATAATAAATTGGCCACATGTCCCCGAATGGCTTGTAGAGGTGAGTTGAAATTCAGAATAAAACTTAAAATGAGATTCAAATGGGAGAACCGTCAGTTGCATTGGATGCAAAAAATTGGGTTTCAACTAGAGGGGCCCCCTCTATTGTCATTTTGTCCACTGGAAAAATTTTTGTTGGAGTATCTTCGAAACTAGGGTTTTGTTCAGTGCTTATTACATATGTTTAGGCAAGGCATGACAAGTTATAAGGAAAGTGAAGGAAATACATGGCTTGGCAATTGACAAGGAAAGGCAAGTAAAGGAAATGCATGGAAAGTGAAGGAAATGAAAGGAAAGTGAAGGCAAGGCAAGGCAAGGCAAGTGAAGGCAAGGAAAGCCAAGTGAAGGAAAATCATGAATGGAAAGGAAAGTGAAGGAAAGGCATGACATTCTATGGAATGGAATTTCATCGCATGGAAAAGGCAAGACAAGTGAAGTCAATGCAAGGAAAGTGAAGGAAATTCATTGCATGCTATGGAATGGCATGGAAAATGAAAGGCAAGGGAAGTGAAGGAAATGAAATACAAGGAAAGGGAAGGAAATTGAAGGCAAGTAAAGGAAAGTGAAGGAAAGGCAGGTCATGGCATGGAAAAGGAAAAACAAGTGAAGGAAAGAAAAGTGAAAGTAAGTGAAGGCAAGAAAAGGAAAATGAAGGCAAGGCAAGGAAAGAAAAGGAAAGTGAAGGAAATGAAAGACAAGGCGAGGCAAGTGAAGGAAAGGAAAGTGAAGGTAAGGGAAGCCAAGTGAAGGAAAGGAAAGCGAATGCAAGGAAAGGAAAATGAAGGAAAGGAAAGGAAAGTGAAGGAAAGGAAAGTGAATGCAAGGAAAGGAAAATGAAGGAAAGGAAAGGAAAGTGAAGTCAAGGCAAGGAAATGAAAGGAAAGTGAAGGAAAGGCATGGAATGATATGGAATGGCATGCCATGGAATGGAAAAGGAAAGACAAGTGAAGTCAAGGAAAGTGAAGGTAAGGTATGGCAACTGAAGGTAAGGAAAGTTAAGGCAAAGCAAGGAAAGTGAAGTCAAGGAAAGGAAAATGAGGGCATAGAAAGGAAAGTTAAGGCTAGGCAAGGCAAGTGAAGGAAAGGAAAGTTAATGCAAGGAAAGGAAAGGCAAGGAAAGTGAAGGAAAGGAAAGTGAAGGCAAGGCAAATAAAGGAAAGTGAAGGAAAGGAAAGTGAATGCAAGGAAAGGAAAATGAAGGAAAGGAAAGGTAAGGAAAGGAAAGTGAAAGCAGGGCATGACATGTTATGGAATGGCATGGCATGGCATGGAAATGGAAACAAAAGTGAATGAAAGGAAAGTGAAGTCAAGGCAAGGAAAATGAAGGAAAGTGAAGGAATGTGAAGGAAAGGAAAGTGAATATAAGGAAAGGAATGTGAAGGTAAGGAAAGGAAAAGAAAACAAAGTGAAGGCAAGGAAATTGAAGGAAAATAAAGGAAAATGAAGGAAAGGAAAGGAAAGTGAAGGGAACACAAGCCAAGGAAAGTGAAGGAAAGGAAAGGAAAGTGAAGGCAACACAAGGAAAGTGAAGGAAAGACATGGCATGGTATGCCATGGAAAAGAAAAGACAAGAGAAGGCAAGGCAAGGAAAGTGAAGGCAAGGTAAGGAAAGTGAAGGAAAGGTAAGTGAAGGAATGTGAGGACATGTGAAGGTAAGGAAAATGAAGGCAAGGCTAGTGAAGGCATGGAAAGGTGATTTAGGATCATAAATCCATCTTAACAATGTGAAGGAAATCCAGTGCATCAACACAATTGGAGGGAGCAGATTCAAAAGAAGGATGCGCAAGTCCTTTCAAATTTTGAGCCCAAATTTAAATTTTAATGTAATTCAATTAGAATTAATGTTGTAAGGCTCAAGGAAAGTCGAGCCATGTTCCTTTGTACATGATGCATGTGAAGTCACCTTTAATGGTTGACAAGTAGATAATTTTAGGCCTAGTTTAGACTAGTTTTCCATTGATTATTATTGAATGCAATTGAATGCGAGTAGGTAGATGGAGGGAAGGCTCGAGGAGCCCCTATTTTGTAAAATTCTCTTGTATAAAAATAAATTAGTAAGAATTAGTATGGAGAGTTAGAAGTTGTTTATGAGTGAGTAGAGAGAGCTCAAGAGAGGAGAGGAGAAGAACTGAGACTCAGTTACAACCCAGCCTTGTAAACATTGTATAGAGCATTAAGAATTAATACAAAAGATGCTTTTCCTTCCTATGAGTTTTCTTTGTTTTTATGTGTGGTGAATGTTTATTATGTAAATGTTTTATGTGTTTATTTATGTATGTTATAGATGTGCAAGAATGTTACATTTTCAGGTTTAGATAGACTTCTCCATCTTTGTGAATTTTTGGGTAGTTTTGGGCTCTTAGGATTGTGCAAGGGGTGCACACCAGAGTGATTGAAAACTCTGTGAAGCCAATGCAAGGAGTGTTTTTTAAACTCTGTCTCGAGTTCAAGGAATAGCCTGCTAGGTGGGAACACAAAAAAAACTCATAAAACTCAGAAGGAATAGTGCAAAAGAAGGCACATCAGAGTTCTTGAACACTCCGAAGAAGACATACTAGATTTATCGAATACTCTAAGGGCTTTGCAAGGAGTGCATTGAGAAAATGTAAGGAGTGCATGAGAACTCTATTTTGAGTTCCGGGAGAAAGGTTTCCAAGAGGTCACCTCAGAATATATAGCTTAAGCAGAGTAGTGCAATTCTGCACAGAGAGCACAAGGAGTGTGCAAGTGAACTTTTGAATTTCAAGTTTCAGGGGTGAATTTAGTGCAAGGAGGGAACTGAGGACCGTTATAGATTCCATAAGTTCAAGAGGACGAGTAAATAAGTGACAGGAGTGAAAAATAAATCTTCTAGAGAGAAAAAAGGGATGAGACTCTTAGAGTTTGGATCAATCATAAGATTAGGAGGGAAAACATGAAGTTATATCAAGTAGGTGAAACTAGTGCACAAAGACACGCAAAGAGGGCGTAGGTAGAGTTATTTTTGGGCTCATTTTTTTAGGAGAAACAGTTCGAGTCATTCAAGAACTAGTGTAGAGAGTGCAAAATCACCCAGAGAAGAATAAGGTTGAATAAGTCTCGTTCAAGGTGTGAACCAGGCCAATAATGATTTAAGTGTTTAGGAGTTGAGTTGGTGAAGCGTAAGGAGTGTGCTAGAGGACAAGTATTCATAGTTCCAAAGCTTAGGAGAAAGAGAATCTTTTCTACCTGGAAGGCATAAAACTTCATTGAAGGAAAAGAGGGTTGAGACCGTTAGAAATATGAGCAAGTTCAAGCTCAAGAGGAATAGAACAAGGTAAGTGCAAGTAAACTTATTTTCAAATTCAAATCTTAGGAGAGGTAGTGCAGGCATAGGCCAAGTCATTGGTCCTGGTGGTGTAAAGGTTTGAAGGTCGATCCTTTGAAGTTTATTGATAACTCTTTTATAGAGAGGAAAGTGCAATCAATAGAGGAGGAGAATCTACAACAACCATCAAATTTGATTTCTGGAATGATTTGGAAAATTATATCCAAGTCCAGACTAGAGGAGGAATGTGCACGGAGGAGAACAAATCCTCATTGTTGTCTCTAGGTGCAAGGATCACGAGTCACCGGATACAGGTAAGTAGCACATGTTTTAACCCTGAGTGTTCCTCAGACTTCAGAGTTATCAAGGTTTATTTCATACTAAAGTGGAGGATTCTTGAAGTTCCATGATCTGGAGTAAATAGGGACTGTCCATTTGGTAGGATGTTTGTCAAAGGATAGAGCATATTCGGAAGGCCAACAATTTGGGGGAATAGAGGTGCGGAGTATAAAAAACTCCTGAAGCCATGAATTGAAGAGTAAATCCCAACTGTTAATTGGAGTAGACATGTGTCATCATATCCTGGAGTCTGGAAGGTCGACACTCTAGAAGGAGGAGGTGGAATAGTACATAAGAAAATATCTTCCAAAGCTCCAAAGAGTGAAGAAGATCTGGACTGTTGATTTGAGGGATGCGTGGCAGCCGATCTTGAGATATGGAGGTTTAATAGTATGGAAAGTTTTGCGAAGTGGAGCATTTGGGAGAAGATTTGTCGAATCCCAGATCATATTCTCATCGTCAATCGAGAGGGGACCGACGACAACAAATTTAGAAATCTGGAGGTCCAACACTCTGGAGGAAATAAAGCGCAGTGTTGTTAAGGAATCCCAAAGGTTAGAGTCCATCCTAGTCGTTCGTTGGAAGAGGAAGCATGGGAAAAGATACATAGTTTGGGGATGTGGCACTTTGTAAGATTTGGGTCGTCGTGCAGATAGGAATAAAAGTCCCTAAGTCTTGAAAGGCATCTTGGATGTCGATTAGGAAGGGGACACATAGAGGACAGATAATATTTTCGTTGATTCGGTGATCCAAAAGATTTGTAGAGTAGTTTTGTGGTAAGATATCAGAATCCCAAAGAGTGAAGGAGGTATGGAGCCATTGATCTGGTGGTGGAATAGGAGCCATCTGTTAATCCATTTCAACGTTTTCAACTTTGTGAGTTTTGTGTGTTGGTGCAGTCAGAACTTCTGAATCTCGGAGTTGCGAAGATGATATCGATCATTAGTTTGCATAGCATTTTGGACTGCTAATCCTGCGGTTTCGACGTTCGATGGTTTTAGAATGTGGTGAAGGAAAACATCCCCAGAGACAGAAGCGCTAAGAACCTCCAAATCAACTCCTATTGGTTAGTGCTTCATCACATCCCTCGGTCATGTGAGAAGTTGTCCTGAGAAAAGGAGCTAGGGCCCAAAATTGTTTTCAAATGCAAGGGGGCTTAGTGTGAGCGCCTACATGTTCATCGTAAGACCTGCGCATGAAATTAAGGACCTATGTAAATAATTTTGGGGGCTCATCATGGCTTGAAGAGTTGATCTAGCTCTCAATTATGAACAATCCTAGACTGAGAGGTCAACATGACCCATGTGATGGAGGAGTTTTGCATCAAGTTTTATCGTAGCTTGATTTTGTCTGCAAGTAGCGGGAGAGTGAAGATTTTTTTTTCTAATACCAACAAGTGGTATCAGAGCTTATTTTTTTCTGTAGACAACAAGAAAAGGAGAAGGAGACAGAGTATTGATGCTCTGTGAAGATTGTTTGCAAGTGTGCAATAGTTAGTAGACAACCAGGAGGGTTTCAGGAGAAAGCCTGTGGTTCTCTCAGTTGCAGAGCAGATGAATTATAAAGTCATGTGGGATGAAGGAGAAGAACCAGGTGCATTCTTCAAAGAAGAGGTGACTGATGTCTACTGAAGTCCATAAGAAGAAATAGCAAGGAGGCCTCCAAGAGGTGAGAAAGGATCAAAGGGATAAAGAGATCGAAGATATTAGGGTAGATCTCAACAGGTTGATGATGGAGATGCAACATGAAGCACAATGAAGCTAGAGGTATGAATTTCCCATGAAGGCGAAGGAAAAGTGGCTTATCCAATAGCTGATTTCTAGAACGAAGAAGCACAATTTGAGGACGTGGCTGAGGGATGTTGAAACCACCAGTGCCACAAAGGAGGAGATGATTTAAATTTTTGAACCAGAGGTTGGAAGAGACCTTAGTGATGAGGAAGAGAGATCAACAGAAGATCTCATAGACTGCCAGGAAGGAAGAAGTGAACTTTTCAATTTCTAGGTGGGAAATCAGAAGAGATCAGCTGGAGATATCATAAACTACCAGGTGGTCATAGGTGGTAATGCATATTGCGAGGAGGGAAATGAGTTGGGATCAGTCAAAGATATCATAGACTTCCTGGAGGGTAGGAGTGAAACCTCATGTTTCTCGATGGTAAAGGAGGAGGAAGTGAGACTATCTGAAAGTCTCAAGAACTCGGAGGAGAGTTCGGATCAACAAGCAATGATGACAGAGTAGGAGGATCAAAGGAACATTCTGATCATTGGAAGAATCAATATATTCCTTCCAAGAAGCCTAGTAGAGGCTAGTGCACATGTTGAAGGTGCAACAGAGGAGAGAAAACCAACAGAGGCTGTCATGGAGGAGAAGGAGCAGACATTGACATATGACCAAGAGATGGAAGAAGAAGAGGAGAATACAATTCAGATTCTCACTCAGTGGGAGAAGGAGCTAAGAATGTTGGATGATTGGTTAGGAAATATGGAAACATAAGAATACTTCTAGAGGGATGCATTTATGAAGAGTGGAGAAGAATTATAGCATGAGGAGAAACTGGATGAAGCTGGACTTGTACCAACACAAGGAGAGGGTCTTACAGAAGGAGAAATGTCAAGGAATATGGCTGAGAAGAAGCTCAATAGTGCTGCTACATAGTTTGAGTATGCAGTGGAGTGGAAATTCAAGGCCACAAAAGGTGAAATAAGCATGCGACATCAGGAAGATCTACCCATTTATATGTGTGAGGAGAAAAGGATGCAACAACAGAGCATATTGTAGGAGAAAATCTAGCCAGTGGACCAATTGGAAGAGGATATTAAATAGATCAAAAGGCTCATGTTGAATTCAACAATGGTTACAATAAACAACAAGAGGAATCTCAACAGAGGAGAACCTGAAGAATCAACATGAAAAAAACAACAACAACAACAAATAAAAAAGCATAGGAGTAGATGGACATCTCTAAATTCAGATTTGGGATCCTAGAGGATCGCAACCTCAACAACAGAGGATCCATGAGCAGGAACTCAAGTTTTTGTCAGCACGTGAGTATGATGCAGGAGCATCACTCCATCTCAAAAATGTGCTATAAATCTAGCACATCATCACACTTGGAGGGAGCGGATCCCAAAGAAGGATGTGCTATTCCTTTAAAATTTTGAGCCCAAATTTAAATTTTAATGTAATTCAAACTGTGAATCAATGTTGTAAGGATCAAGGAAAGACGATCCATGTGACTTTATACAGGTTGCATGTGAAGTCTCCTTTAATGGATGATAGGTAGATAGGTATATGTCTAGTTCAAACTAGTTATCCATTGATTATAATTGAATATGATTCAATGCAAGTAGGTAGATAGAGGGAAGGATTGAGGAGCCCATCTTTTATAAAATTCTCTTGTATCAAATTTCATTAGTAAGAATTAGTATGGAGAGTTAGATGTTTTTGATGAGAAAGTAGAGAGAGATCAAGAGAGGAGAGGAAAAGAGTTGAGACTCAGTTGAAGTCCAATTGTAAACATTGTACAGAGCATTTATAATTAATACGAAAGCAATTTTCACTGCATATGAGGTATCTTTGTTTTTATGTGTGGTGAATGTTTATTCTCTAAATTTTTTCTGTGTTTATTTATGTATGTTGTAGATGTGAAAGAAGGTTACATTTGAAGGTTTAGATAGACTTCTCCATATTTGTGAATTTATGGGTAGTTATGGGATCTTAGGCTTGTGCAAGGGGTGCGCACCAGAGTGATTGAAAACTCTGTGAAGCCAATGCAAGGAGTGCATTTTGAACTCTGTCTCAAGTTCAAGGAAGAGCGTGCTAGGTGGGAACACCAGAGAAAATCATAAAAATAAGAAGGAATAGTGCAGAAGAAGGCACATTAGAGTTGTTGAACACTTTGAAGAAGAGATACCAGAGTTATTGAATACTCTGAGGTCTCTGGAAGGAGTGCATTGAGAAAGTGTAAGGAGTGCCCAAGAACTCTATTTCAAGTTCTAGGAGAAAGGTTACCAAGAGGGCACCTGAGAAGATATAGCTCGAGTGGATTAGTCCAATTTTGTATAAAGAACACAAGGAGTGCACGAGTGAACTTTTGAAGTTCAGGTTTCACAGGTGTAGTGAGTGCAAGGAGGGCAATGAGGATCGTTACATAGTCCATAAGCTCAGGAGGAAGAGAGAAGAAGTGCTAGGAGAAAAGACAAAATCATCTAGAGAGAAAAAAGGGTTGATACCCTTAGAAGTTCAAGAAATCATTAGATCAGGAGGGACAATGTGAAACTCTGTTAAGTAGGTGCAAGGAGTTCACAAAGCCACACCAAGTGGGCATAGGTAGAGTCATTTTTGGACTCATTTGTCTAGGATAAACAATTCAAGTCATTCAAGAATTGGTGCAGAGAGTGCACACTCGTCCAAAGAAGGATAAGGTTGAAGAAGTCCTATGCAAGGTGTGCATCGAGCCAACACTGAGCTAAGTGTTGAGGATTTGAATCAGTGAATTGTAAGGAGTGCGTCAGAGGCTAAGTATTCATAGTGCTGAGCTCATGAGAAAGAGCATGTTTGAGAGGAAAGTGTGGTCAACAAAGGAGGAGAAGCTATAGTGGCTATCGAATCTTCTCTTGGGAGAAATATGGACCATCGAATCTGAGTCTAGAATCAAGGAGGAATGTGCAAAAAGGATAACATATCCTCACCATTGGACCTAGGCACAAGGATCACGATTCGTTGGATCCAGGTAAGTAACACATATTTTAATGTTGAGGGTTCTTTAGATTTCAGAGGTCCAGAGGTATCTTTCATACTCAAGTGCAGGATTCCCAAAGTCCCAAGATCCAGAGTAAATCGAGACCATGCATATGGTAGGATGCATGTCAAAGGATCGATCATATATAGAAGACTGATAGTTCAGGGGAACAAAGGTGGATAATATCCAAAACTCCTGAAGCCCCAAATTGTAGAATAAATCCTAGTCGTTAATTGGAGATGATAGTTCTCATCAGATCCTGGAGTCTGGAAGGTTAGCACTCCAGAAGGAGGAGGTGAAATAGTGAATAAGCGAAGATATTGTGAATCTCCTAAGAGAGAATAAGATCTGGACCATTGATTCGAGGGACACATGGAAGTCGATCCTGAGAACTTGAGGTTTAATACCATGGAGGGTTTTGTGAAGTGGATCATTTGGGTCAGGCGTTTTTGAATACAAGAGTAGATCCTCACCATTGATCGGGAGGGGACACATGACTATATATCTAGAAGTCTAGAGGCCTGACACTCTGAAAGAAATAGAGCATAGTGTTGTTGAGGACTCTTGAAGGCATGAAGGTAGGAGTCCATCCTGGTCGTCAGTTGGAGGAGGACGTGTGGAAAAAGATACATAGTTGTGGGACGTGGCACTTTGGAAAATTTGGGTTGTTGTGCAGATAGGAACAAAAGTTCCAAAGTCTCGAAAGGCATCCTGGTCCTTGATCAGGAAGGGGACACATTGAGGATGGATACAATTTTCTCCTATTCAGTGATCCAGGAGGTTTGCAGAGAAGTCTTGTGGGAAGATCATTGAATACCAGAGCATGAAGGAGGCGTAGAGCCATTGATCTGAGGTGGAATAGGAGTCATCTGATCATCCATTTTGGCATTCGAAACTTCACGACGATTGTGTGTTGGTACTGTCAGAACGCTTGAAGCCTAGAGTTGCAAAGAAGATATCGGATGTTAGTTTGTGGAGGATTGTGGACTATTGATCTTGTCGTTTCGGTGTTCAGTGGTTTTAGAAGGTAGTGAAGGTAAAAATCCCCAGATATAGAAGCACTAAGAACCTCCAAATCAACACGTATTGGTTAGCACCTGATCACATCCCTCGATCACATGTGAAGGTGGCCTAAGAAAAGGGGTTAGGGCTCGAAATAATTTTGAGAAGCAAGGGGGATTTGTGTGAGTGCTTGTGGGTTCATCGTGGGACCTATGCATGAAAATAAGGACTTGTGTAAAGGATTTTGGGGGCTTAGTAGGTCCATAAGAAATGATCTATCTCCCAATTATGAATGATCCTAGACTGGGAGGTCGCACAGACCATAGGAGGGGGTGGGGTCTACATCACAAGGCATGGCATGTGAAGGAAAGGAAAGGCATGTGAAGGCAAGGCATGGAAAGGAAAGGAAGGTGACGATAATTGAAGGCAAGACAAGGAAATCCAAGGCATGTGAAGGCAAGGCATGGCATGTGAAGGAAATACAAGGAAAGGTAAGGAAAGACATGTGAATACAAGGCATGGAATGGCAAGGAAACTGAAGGAAATGCATGGAATGACAAGTGAAGGTAAGGCAAGTCAAGGAAAGCAAGGAAAGGAAAGGAAAATATTTTAACATCATTACAAATATTTTAACAGAAGCCAAACAAAAGACAAAATTATTCATTTTACATGCCTATATGGTCATTCAATTAGACCATCAAGATCACTTCTAATACAGATGGTTTCCATTAACTTCTCATGCTAAAAGAAAGGCAAGAAGTATCGTTCCTTTGATGTTTTCTTACCTGGAATTGTTTGTAATTGGAGATTTGTACCAATAACTAAATTTGTAAAGTGGTATACAACTTGACCTGGTTTATAATCTTGAAATACGTAACCACCTATATTTCATTTTTTTTCACCCTCTGTTATATATTCTCCTTTAATAACCATTGACCATGTCATATATTCAATTCCTTCAGAGCCTATTACTAATCGCATGAGGGTCTTATTTCCCTCTAAGCATCATGTCATCCAATAATCAGTGCCCCATTCATTATATTTTGGGGAAACCATTGCGTATATGTTCCCTAGAAAAAATGGAGTGCGAAAATGTGATTCCATTAAATGAACAAAGCATAACACGCTCATTATAGTTATTACAGATTTAATAGAAGGATTCAACAAAGCTGGTAGATGATATCTGAGACATGATCATAATCTATTGAAATACTTACTTGGCCCTCCCCCAATTGAGATAATTCCATAGTTATACAATGACCAATGGGGAGTGATACATTATCCCATCTATCAAACTAGTATGTCGATTCACAATCATCCCATTCATTACTACTCATGGACCACATAAGAAAGAGAGTTTTCTCCTCCATATTTCAACTATTTCCTTGTATGATGTTCTAAGTGAATGGAATCCATGAGTGCCCTAGATGTTTTTACATTCACACCACTATTATCGATCTACATCGACCACCTCCAAAAAATATTTATGTACATGTCCTTTCTTGTGTTATTTATCTTCATGGGTTCTTGTTCCCTCTCCCATTACTAAAGAACACCATTCAACAATGGATTTTGCATCTCGAATTAGGGAAGTAATAGTGAAATCTATTTCTTTCCTACATAATAATATTTTTATGCATCTACCTGCTCCATCATGCTCCCCTTTCCTATTCCTAGAATCAAAATAGTTCCAAATGTGTGGTACCTTTATTTTTTTGTGAAACATACACAACCATTGAAATACACAATCATTTTTTAACTGGCCTGCACAACCCTCTGACCAAATCCAATGTTGATCCATTTGTATATTCGTCTCCTTAAGGTGATTGTAAAAAAACTAAAAATAATGTTGTATGTAGGCCAAGTCATGGCACTAATAATCACTTATGTAGAAGTGATGTTATTTCAATATAACTATGTTCTGTTCATTACTATATGGTCCATGTGAGTATGTGATATGTACCATTCTTTTGACCTACTACGAGTGATAATATTGGATTTGAATCTCATTTTGTGGTAGAAGGGTGTAGTTCTCAGCAAAATCAACCATTGATAAAACAATACCAACAAGAAATGTGTCTTTTCATATTCTAAAATGCTCTTCCTTCCATCGAGCTACATGGACCTGTTGAACATAATGCCGTGTATTTTTGATGAATTCCTTCATGAAGTTATAAACTGGTGCTTGGGAAGTAACCATTTGTATCTTTTTTATTTCCTATCCTTCATAAATATCATATGTCACATATTTAAATATTTCCAAGGCAACCTCCTTCCTCCATGTTGGTTGCCCATAACAACCCCCTTCTTTTTCTCTGATCAAAATCTAGGGTCCCTCTAAATTTTACTTGGATTATTCTTTTGTTTGTCTTCGACTTGATTGGATTGGTATTGGTTTGCTTTCTTTCCAGGTTGGTTTGAGTTTATATTCTTTTCTTTTATTTGTTTTGAATTTCATGAAATTCAAATTCCATTTCATTTTGTTTTCTACAGAGTTTTGATGTTGATAGATGAGATTCATAATTTGGGAGTTTGTTATTACCTCTTCCTTATTGAATTTATCTCCTATGAGAATGGCTTGGCTGAATACATGGATTGATAACAATGATTTTATAGGAAGAAAGATTATTGCGACATATATTTTCTATGACATTTGTTCACATTTGATCAAATTTGAATGAAGGAGAGATGAGCATAAAAATCTTAATTTAAACGAAAACATTATTTTTTATCAACTGTTTACTTTCGTTTAAATTATAATTATGTTTTCGTCTTTTTCTCATTAGAAAATTTGATTATTTTCAATAATGGGTTTAATACTTCATCAAATAATATCTTGGTTGGTTTCTCATTTTCACGAAATCATTTGGTGGGTTTAATTAATTAAATTCTTTTGTCATTTTGCATCTCATTTAATTTTTTTTTTNTTGACTTTGTGGAAATCCTAAATTAATATTCTTCTCCTCTCCATCAACCTGAAGCTTCTAGAATTTTAAGATCATATTTGAAAGGAAAATATAAACAATATTTGTTTACAACTTATAGTTATCTTTTAGTTTAAATTCATTTTAATTGTATTGTTCTAGATTTTGTTTTATTCACAATTTTTATATTTAGGTTATTAAGTTGGCTTATTTTTGTTTTGCGGGTTTCTATTATCAAGTATTTGGTATGGATTTGATCATCGATTGCTTTTCTTAAATCTAAATACATAATATAAATGATCCAAAAATAACATTGGATTGTTGCAAATAATTTATGAGCAACAACAAATAAGATTTGGAAATGCGTTGAAGAAGATAAAGACAATTTTGCAAGATTGATTACATACAAACCGTGAAGAATATGAAGAAACGAATGAAACCCCATCTGACTAATGGATCCATTTAGCTTACTCGCAATATTTTTCCCAAAAAAATGCACGATTTCAGAGATATTTTTGTTTATTTACGAGGAAAATTTCAGGTGGAGGAAATTATTAGTGACACCTAGACTGTTCATTCATTGCATAAATAAAGGAGCAAAGAAATTCAAAGGAAGATTTGTAGCAATAGATGGTTGGAATTTTGGGAGAAAGGACCAATATTTTCGAAGAAGAATATGAAATTCTAGATTGCTTAATGGCTTTTCTCCTATGAGTAAAATGGTTTTGTTTTTCAATATAATATCTTTGATTATGGTTCATCTTCTTTGAGTAATTGATTATGCATTGATTTAAATTAGCTTCAGTCTATTTTATCAATGCATGATTAATTACTATCATTTATGTATTAATTTTGTTAATCTTTAATAGTCTATTATCCCAATTATCTTGAACTTGGTGATTGTATTATTTTGATACAAATCTTGTATTATATTGATTTTATTCTTGTAATTCAAATTTGTAAAGATATAATTGTTCAATTGAGATTTTTCTTACTGTCGATTAATCTATTATA
The DNA here is from genome assembly GCA_009831015.1 of Picea engelmannii. NCBI lineage: Eukaryota > Viridiplantae > Streptophyta > Pinopsida > Pinales > Pinaceae > Picea > Picea engelmannii. The sequence goes on from ML776777.1 coordinate 2,243,101, forward strand.
TCTTCACTAAGGATCGTGATTTGAAAGTTGTTTTTTCTGCATTTTAAATAAGATTTAAATTGTCAGTCAAAGTGATTTTTATCTTGACACTGTCACAATCTTAGAATTATACAACCTTATGCTATAGGTTTCTCTTAACAGAGAGGTTGTTGGAGCAGCATACATGAAGGAACAACCAAAAGTTCTTTTTAAATACTGGCAAGTTATAGGTTGATGATTTTATTTTTGTTTTGATTTATATTTTGTGAATGTAAATTAACATTTAAGCTTAAATACTTTTTTTATTTCAGTTAAAACATTATTATTTACATTCATTTATTTTCCTTTTTTAGTTTCGAGGTTAAAATTAGATTAGCAGTATGTTCTAGATCTATTTAATTTTTCGCGAGATTCAGTTCTCTTGTACAACCTTAACTTACAAGGTTTCTCATAAATCTTGCACCTATTTATTTGTATATGTTGTATATAAAAGTGAGAATAGTGAATAAATATAGTAGATCTTCATTAATTAATAGTTAGTTATTTTATTTTCATAGTTTAGATTAGATCCATTTATTGGCTAATGAAGTTGTTAAACCCACCAGGGTGAATTATTCCAAATGGCTTAGGTTACTTAGACAACCTCAGAATGGGCTCTCCCTACCTTTTGATAGGTGTGTCACATATGCCCATCAACAAATGGCACTAGAAGGAGGGCCGATGAAATTAAATGATTGAATGTTTATTTTCAAATGATTTGTTTTAATCATTTAAGTTCTTCTCCCATAGTTATGTTTGATTCATTATCTATTCTTTAGTAATGTCATCCACATGCTTAAGGGCTAGTTAGATGACAATCTAACTCGGAGTCAAATTCTTTATTGTCACATTACAACAATTGATCCTGCCCAAATTTTCGTATGTGAACATGTTTTTAATCTCCCATATGTTAACATTCCCAGTAAGACACTTTATCTCTTGTTAGAACTTACATTCAATGGAGAAGGGAGTACATCTGCAAAAGATCATCTTTGTATTTTTTTTTATAAATGTTTAAAACATAATATCATTGATCCTAATGTTATATGAAGATTTTTCTCTCTCACCTTCCGAGGTTGGGTTAAATATTGGATTGAATCTTTTCCAACTAATTTGATTTGTTCTTTGTCTGAGTTTGTAATTGAGGTTTTATCAGATTTTAACAATTATGATTATTATGAATTAAGTGAAGAATTAAGTTTCTTAAGGAAATAAAATGATGAATCATTCAATGATTTTTCAATTAGGTTCATACATGATTGTACTAGATTCCCTTTGAAATAAATGCCTCTTGTTGATGAATGGTTTCAATATCTCATTTCTCTCTTAGACAAGAAAGATCAATTAGTTGTAACCAATATGAATTGAGCACTAATACTCAATCTCAAAATGGTTTAAAATTTCATGATGATCTTGAAGTCATTAAAGCACCACATTATTTGTCAACTTCCTTCTTTTTGGTAGATCAAGAGAAGCATGACATTTTACAAGATACAATTGTCCCTTTTAATATTTCTTTGCCAACAATGTCTTTTTCTATTGAGGAAGGAACATTGAATTCAAAAGGAGACTGTGTTCAAACTCTCTAAGATATTACAATTGTTTATGATGTAAAAGAGATGGAATGTGAATTTGGTAATCTTGTTATCAGTGAAACTTCCCCTCGCTCATGTGAACAGGTTCAAGATCAATTAGTGGGATATGAAAACATTGGTCAAACTAGTAATGAATCATATAATTCTGGTAATTTTCTCTCACATTCACCCTTTTATGATGAACATGATTTGGTCTTGGAAAATATCCCATGTTCTTTAAAAGAACATATGATGAGAGATGATCCATTTATTCAAGGAGAGGGAACACAACCACAATTTGAAATGCATATACCTATCATTTCAAGAGATGCATTTCATCTCCTCAATTCTTCTACATATTATTCCTTGTACCCTAATATTTTTTATCATCATGCTATGCAATCATGTGTTCTAGATCATTTTGGAATGAATCATGCACAAATTAATGGTGATTTTCACACAGAAGATAAAGAGGAGAAAATTTGCACTCATGATCATATTAATTCTTATTTTAATCAGTTATTTGTGGGGGAATTAAGCAATGATTTAAAAGGGTCTCAAATTGTGTCTTCCATTGATTCATCAAAATTTGTGTTTAAAGAAAATTATGAATTTTTCCATAATCAGTTATTTGAGATTCAAAATTACAATCAACCAAACATTGATATCAGTGATGAATATTCAAAGATGTTGGTTTTCCATTTAGTTAGTCTCAAGTAGTTAATGTTGAAGCATTTGAGCTCAATCAAAAGTTTCAAAAAAATGAGACACTTCTTCTTCAGTTAAAAATCATGATAAATTCTTGTTATTTTAATCCTACCAATAACATTAGGATCCTTTTACAAGATTCTTTCCATACCAATCTAGTACCTTATTTTCATCAAAAATATTTTTCATCTATGAATTCTTTCGAACAATCCTATGTTGGTAATTGCACATATTATGATAGGATTGAAGATTGGTTGGAATGTTCATATCTTGAAAAGTTTCGAGAGCATGGTAAGGTTTTTTTCACCTTATTTGTGAATAAATATAAAGGAGGTAAAATTAACACATTCTTTTTGTATCCTCCACATGAAGAAATTCATAGGCAAATGGAAAAATGTTAGGATGATGGGGAACTCTAGTCTTCGATGATGGTTATGTCAGGTCCTCATAATTTTGGCAAGTTTTCTGAATTCAGTTACATTCTTCCACGCTTTAGTGATCCATTTCACCACAGAATTGTGGATTCGCTGGAAGATTCGTACATCAAAAGTGTTCAATGGAATGGTAAGGTCATGCTTGTTTTTTTTCTAAATGATTATTATAAAGGTAAGTATGATGTATTGTTTTCATATTCTGATACACTCCCATTATTTTTACTTATATTCAATTTTGTATTCATTGCAATATTGGAGTTACTCCGATGGTTGCACTGGAAATACAACTACACTTAGTATTTTTATTTGTTAAGTAATCTAGAGTAAGTTAGGAGTAGATTTATTTTTGCTGTTTTTGATATTTTATTTTTGAATGATGCAGTTATGGAGATGCGAGTATCTAAGGCACAAAGAAAGTTGGCATCTATCTACAGTCAGGGGAGTTGTCTTTAAATTCCTCTATCTTCCTTAAACAATTATGTTTTGAAATACATGATCATTGTTAAAGCATGAATGTTTTAAAAGAGAGAGTAAAGACTCAAGAGGTAAAAGGTTTTCACTTTCAATATACAATTTGACATGAGAATTTATTTGGTGTGACTTGCCTCTACACCTAACTACACTTGTTTTAAGTGGGGATTTTTCTATTTTATGTCAATTTATTTTATCGGTTGTGTTTCTTTTAGATAATAAGCATGAATAAATTAACATCTCGTGGATCATTATCCTATGGAATGAAAATATTTTAAACAACTTAGTTCTTCCTTCTTATTCTTGTTGATATGTTGGTTTGATTGAATCTTAAGTTTTGACTTTCTAAATTAGTCGAATTATTTTCTTTTTTTGTTGATTTGTTGATTTTGATTTCTTTCAATAAAATCTTATTTGGTTTGTTGAATGCTCTTTCTTTTCTATTTTTGAGTGAGTCTTTTATTTATTCTTTGTCTATATTTCTAGTTCAATAACTCTCTTGTTTGAAACTTATCAACATATGGAAATGGTATTCAAAATATCATACCACCTGTTTCTCTCCAAATAACCCGAGATAGTCCAAATATGGTCTTGAAATAAGATTTATCTCAACTCTATTAGATTTTTTTTTCGATTGTTACCATTCTTATTTCCCTTGAACATTATTTTAAGGAATTGTCTTTGAAATTTAGAGTGATCTATGGTTATCATGGATATTATAAGACTTTTTACACCATCCTAGTCCTTAAGGGAAATTCCGTTTTTGCTTACCCATCTTCTAGATAATCTCTTATTTAGAGAATACAATCAAATTCTGTGATTGGATCACTTGTAAGCTTGAAATAATGAAGCATACAGTTTCTAATTGAGAGTTGGAAGGTCTCATCAGGAGTCTATCCATCATGACCATAGGAAGTTTACATAAGTGACATTAGCATTTCTGGTCACTAAGCCAGGGTAGTGTCCTTCAGTCTTCTCAATTGGAGGACAAGAGGTCTCATCACAAGTCGAATTTCTCACCTTCATGGATTTCTGTGGATGATGTTTCTTACTAACTGGTCACCAAGCCATAGCAATGACTTTTAGTTAGTCACCAAAATTCTATAAGAATAAAACTTAATAATTCAAGGAATGATCCATCATGTGTGCATAAAATATTATATGGGATCAAGGCAATCGAATAGGTTAAAAGGTAACCCTATCGAGGCTATGAATGCCTGTTGGCAGAAGCGACCCTTCCTGTGGTATTGAAGTCCTTTTCTTAAAACTGTCATGACTCATTGGTGAAACAATAGTTCAGATTTTAATTCTTTATAAGATATTTCCCCTTAATTCATGAACTATGGTAGCATCAATATATATATGTCTGCAAAGCTAATATCAAAATGATATAGACCAAACAAGGGATTTTCTTAAGGAAGTCTAAAGATATGATAGCTTGGTACCTCTTACTATAATTCCTCATATTGATATTTTATAAATCAATGCAAATATTGTTGATTAATTAGGTTGGTTGTCATTGATGTCAACCCTTGAAGAAAGTCTGGTAGAAAATTCCAGTAGCATAAAGGTTTGGGTAATGGACCCAAGTTTGTTTGTTGTATAATGGTATGATTTTTGATATATTTGCAGGTATTCCTATTCTAGATGGATAGTACATGTCATTCCATTTCTAATGGTATGTGGAACGTCACATAACTCCTCGCGGTTTGAGAGTTACGGAGTTATGAATTTGGAGGACCCTCATATGTTGGCTTGAAGCCCCAAAAGGTCAAAGAAGTCAAAGTTCTTGCAACGAATAAATTATATAATTATTAAAGTGAAGTGACAAAGTCAAAAAGGATTATTTAAATAATAAAGTGAAGTGACAAAGTTAAAAAGGATTATTTAAATAATAAAGTGAAGTGACAAAGTCAAAGAGGATTATTTAAATAATAAAGTGAAGTGACAAAGTGAAGGAGGATTATTTAAATAATAAAGTAAATGGAGAATTTTCTAATTATGGAAAGTGGTTAGAAGTGGGATAGCCCTAAAATAAGAAAATTGGGTTAAGATGGTTAAAAGGTAACCCCTTGAGGAAGCTACATGAAAGTATAAATAAGAGGCAAGGCTCTCTCATTTTAATCACACTTGATCATATTGAATATTTACATGTGATTGAGGTAACCAAAGGATATATAAGACAAATTTTAGAGGGAAGGTGAAGTAAAGAAGGCCGTAATTCAAGGGACCCGGACGATAAATTCTTTTGATGATGTTTTCTAAGGTATGTTATTTATAGGTCATCTCACCATTTTCGCAATAAATGTTTTTTATAGAATGACTAAGAACGTGAAATTGGGAGGCCATTGACGAAACATATACAAGTAGCTGTTGTGCGAATTTTAGCTTGTGGGTCATTGTATTTTTTGAGTTACACTCCATGGAAAATAGAGTTTGTGGCTAGTCCTGAAACTAGTCTAAAACATGTGTTTCAGGTAAAAATGTCATAAATTATTCATAACAGATACAAATTAAGTAAGACCAAATGTCTTGGTTAGAGTACAGTTTGTAGTATTATGTGTACAATTTTCAGATCCATGCAACAAATATTTAGTGCGCGACACTCTCTACAAGTTCACTCTCTAGAATAAGCCATAATTCAACAAGGTATGCCATTTTTTCTATAACTCATTTTCTGAGAGGTTCCAAGTAGTGACACCTAGAGGAATTGCATAAAACACATTAAAGAAAATTGTGTACTATTTTCAGATATTTATTCATTACATGTACATAGTTATGATTATTTCAAGTTAGGGTTGTTGACTAATCCAAAACTAGTCATGTGAGACTAAAGTAAAGTTTGATGAAAATGATAGTCTCTTGTTGTTAGAGTTAAGGACGGTTTGTAGGTATGTGATCATATACACCAGTTCTATTACAGAGTTACAAATCAGATTTGGATGATGAAATTGATGAGGCATTTTGATTGAGGTTGAGGTATAGGCTGGTGCACCTGTTTATGGTACAGGTTGATTATATGTTGAGGTACATGTTGATGCATGGTTCAAATTATTGGTACAGGTTGTTTGGTGCAGGTTAATTGATACATGTTTACAACATTATATATCATAGTGATAGTGTGACATTGGTTCCATCATTCTACATATACATCAGGGTGGTTGGACGAGGAAATATCAGTTGGTTGTAGCCACCTTCAGGTTGTAGCTGGAGAACATAGGGGTTTGTAGCCTCCTTTTGGTTGTAGCCATAGAATTGGGGAGTTGTATCTTCCCTCAGGTTGTATCCTAAGAAACTAGGGGGTTGGAGCCTCCTTCCAGTTGCAGATAGAAAACAAAGGAAGTTGGTGCTTCTAATGAATGTAATTTTTCAATACATATAAGAAAAATCATTCTGTGTTTTTATCCCTCTTTGGGTTTCCACGTAAAAACACTGGTGTATTGTGTATATGCATGATTGTTCATTTGTTCATTGTTTACTTACTCTGCAAATATTGGATATTAATGCTACATTGATATAACACTTGCATTATATGGTTAAAAAGGATTATATTCCTCTATTATTGATTCACCCCCCCTCTCAGTAATCAAACAATTGGTATCAGAGTAGGTTCCTTCATGAATCAGTTTAACCACTGAAAGGTAGATCATGGATAGAAACTGTTGATACTAAGAGATGGTTGAATCAGTACTAAGTACAATTTAAAAAAAAATTGAACTTATAATTAAACCATTCAATTATACCCAATGAACAATGAACAATAGTATAAGAGATACACCAATACACCGCAATGCACCGCAATACACCATGCACAATATATGAGAAATAACCAATAGTTATTGTTCAAGGGAAGTAATGACTTCCAAAGGTAGCCACAGATTCCAAATATAAAGGGATGGATACACATCCAAATGGAAGATACAATCCTCCAATATCAATAGAGGTTTGACCTCTCCATCCTTGCCCCTTCCTTCCACCCAAGAATATATGAGAGATAATAAAACTTTACAGTAAATCATCACCATCAACCAATCATCACATAGAACCTGATAATTCTTCCTGAGACTTCTTCAACTTCTGCAATTCTTCACTTCTTAGAATACTCTGATCCTTTAGATAATATAACTCAATGTATTCTCTGAAACTCATCCAATTTTCACTCCTTGAATCCTCCCCCAAAAGAAGTTATGGAGATAATGGTAGACCTTATTCAATTCTAGTTTATTCAAGAGAGCGAACTTGTACAGAATTCCCCACGGGCAATATTTAACATCAGATTCTGAAATTCGCACACAAGAAACTAAAAAACGTAATATTTCCAATGAAATTGGTCTCACTTAATTTGGATCCTCGATGAAGAAGTGATGAAGTTTTTACCCAGACCACCTGTTTATGACTAGCTTCAAGACTAGTCAAAAACACTATCTTCCACAGAGTGTATCTCCAAAAGTATAGTGAATAAAGCACTGAAATTTTTACCACAGGTACCTAGATATGTCTTATCAATACCATATCAATTTCACCATCTGAATAATTCTAGAAAAAAAATTATAGAAAAAATGGTAAGATGATTTGTAAATAACATACCTTCGAACACATCACCAAAAGACTTCATCCTCCTTTGAAATCCGACCTTCTTTAATTCAGATTTCCTCTGAAATTAAACTTGTATTTGTTTAAAATGAATGTATAATGATACGTATTTATACCCTTTATGTCACTTCCTTTTAACATTAGGGACGACCTGACACTTTATTGTTTTGTAATTCTTTTCTTTAATTATCTTCAAGGCCGACATGTACTTCCTTCTTCAATTCACTTTTCCATCTTCAAAAATTCATTTCTCCTCAACCATGAGGATCCATGTGACATTCCACCTACCACTGGAAACAACATTATGTATACTATCCATCCATGGGTGTTGTGTTTTCATGTGCACTATCCTTCATGTCCAAAACGAATGACTAGGGTTGACATCAATGGAAACAACCAATATTCCAACAATCTCCCCCTTTGTCATTGACAGAAACACTCATGCTCCCCCTATCATAATGATCCCAATTTCTCTCCCACTTTGACATCAAGGGAAAAGGGGAGGGTTTCTCCCCATGAGTTTAATGGAAAACGATAACTCTCTTCTTTGGGGCTACTCCCCTTGAACATATAGCACTTAATAACACTTCATTTTTATGGTCTCTTTCTTCCTTGGAGAGTTTCCATGGATTTAGGATGTATATGTTACTTGGTATTCTTGTTTCAGTTGCAACCAATCTTCCTGAACCTTCTTCTTTGATTTTGCATTTTTGTGAGTCAAACGTGAGAGTATATCCTTGATCACAAATTTTACTAACACTGAGTAGATTATGCTTCAAGTCTTCAACCAATATGACATGATTTTCTTTCACATTTTTTCTTCCAAGATCTACTACACCTTTTCCAATTATTTTGGCAGATGAGTCATCTCCAAATGCAACATTGCCACCCTTTCTCTTCAAGCTGATGAATTTGTCTTGATCCATGGTCATGTGTGAAGAACATCCATTGTCTATGTACCATTCATCTTCTTCTTTACATTCTTCAGCGGTCAATGCTATTTGACAATGTTCATTGTTTGGAATCTCTTTCCGTTTCCATACTGTGGTTGGCATAGGGACATCTTCATTCATATATTTGCAATATTGTGCTTTGTGACGAAGATAATTACATTTGTAGAATACAATATTTTTTTCCATCAATGGGGAAAATGAATTATAACTTATGTTGACAAATCCACGATTATTTCCATATATTCTATTTACCATTCATGTTTCTTGCATAGTTGTTCATATCATTGATTCTGCAATTAATTTCCTTATGTCCAAAATTTTTGCAAGTATAACAATGACCAAGAAAAAAATTATGATACCTAGGACTAAGTGACCTTATTTGTGATGTAGTCCATCTAGGCTCATGATCTACTCTTCTGTAGTTTCCTTCATACTGACTGAAGTTTCTTTGATTCCCAAAGGTAGGAGGTCTTCTTGGATATCCATCTCTTTTGTAGTCATTCCTTCTTTCTAGTATCCTGGTCCACTTCTCATCAATTGTCTTTGTAGCTCTTTATTCAACCTTCTTGTTGGTATTTGCATCTTCTTTTTATGAAGTTTCACCCATGAATCTAAGATGTGTTAAGTATTTTGGCACTTGAGAGTTTCTTAATCTCTTCCTCAATGATACAACTTCTTGTTCAAGTTTCTCACAATCTTCTTCTTTCTTCATCATTTGGACATTCCTTATTTCTCCTATTCTTCTTGCTTATTTGAGTAGAGTTTTAAAGGAAATGGTTTCTTCTCTTAGTTTCTCAAAGTATTCTAATTGTTTCTTCAAGATTACAACTATCTTTTCACAACCACCCAATTCACTTCTTAGTTTTTTATGTGTGTCTTTGAGCTTGCTATTTTCGATCTCAACATGCTTCAATTGTTTAAGATTCTCAAATTCTTGTTGAATCATTTATGCTTCATGATTTTCTTCTTCTTCATTGGAATTTTCTTCTTCAGTGTCATCTCTTTCAATCCTTGGATGAAGACATTCAAATTCAACATGTCCTACTCCTTCACAATTAAAGAAAAATAACTGACCTCTATTTGCTTCTTTGAACTATGAGATGTTGTAATTTTCTTCAACTTCTTCTTCTTCTTTTTCTGCTTCTTCCCTTGCATAAAGGTCTTGTAGCTTGTCCCAAATATATTTTGCTGATGCACATGATCCCACCTTGGACTTCACTGAATCTGTCAATCCATCCAGGATGATATCTATTGCCAATTTGTTGTTCCTTTTCTCTTCCTTATGAGCTGCAGTATTTGGTTTCTTCAAAGCTTTGTATCCAGAAGTAGTTGAGAAACAAACATATTCCCCAATATATTTCAAGTAAGTTTACATTCTATTACTCTATTATTCAAAATTGCTTCCATCAAGTGGTGGAATCTCATTTGGAATGTTGTCTTCCATTTCTGCTTAGGATCTTCCTTCTAGTGTTTAAATTGTACTGAAGGTAACCCTCTCTGATTCTAGTTGTTGATATTGAGAGGGGGGTGAATCAATATCAAGTACAATTTAAAAAAAAAATCAACTTATAATTAAACCATTAAATTATATCCAATGAAGAATGAACAATAGTATAGGATTTACACCAATACACCACAATACACCATGCACAATATATGAGAAATAACCAATAGTTATTGTTCAAGGGAAGTAACGACTTCCAAAGGTAGCTACAACTTCCAAATATAAAGGGAGGGATAAAACTCCAAAAGGAAGATACAATCCTCCAATATCAAGAGAGGGTTGACCTCCCCACCCTTTCCCCTTCCTTCCACCCAAGAATATATGAGAGATAATAAAACTTTACATTAAATCATCATCAACAACCAACCATCACATAGAAACTGATAATGATTCTTGAGACTTCTTCAACTTATGCAGTTCTTCACTTCTTAGAATACTTTGATCCTATATATAATATAACTCAATGTATTCTCTGAAACTCCTCCAATTTTCACTCCTTGAATCCTCCCCAAAAATAAGTTATGGAGAGAATGGTAGACCTTATTCAATTCTAGTTTATTCAAGAGAGTGAACTTGTAAAGAATTACCTGCACTCAATATTTAACATCCGATTCTCAACATTCACACAAAATAAAATAGAGCTCATATTCTTTCCAATGAAATTGGTCTCACTTAATTTTAATTCTCTATGAAGAAATTATGAAAGTTTTACTTGAACCACCTGTTTATGACTAGCTTCAAGACTAGTCAAAAACCCTATCTTCCACAGAGTGTATCTCCAAAAGTATAGTAAATAAAGAGCCGAGATTTTTACCACAGGTACCTAGATATGTCTTATCAATACCATATCAATTTCACCATCTGAATGGTTCTATAAAAAATGTTATAGAGAAAATGGTAATATGACGTGTAAATAACATATCTTAGAACACATCACCAAAATACTTCATCCTCCCTTGAAATCCGACCTTATTTAATTCAGATTTCCTCTTCAATTTGACTTGTATTTGTTTAAAATGAATGTATAATGATATGCATTTATACCCTTTATGTCACTTCTTTTTAACATCAGGGCCGACCTGACACTTTCTTATTTTGTAATTATTTTCTTTAATTATCTTCAGGGACGCCCTGTACTTCCTTCTTCAATTCACTTTGCCATCTTCAAAAATTAATTTCTCCCCAACCATGAGGATCCACGTGGCATGCCACCTACCACTGAAAACAATATTATGTATACTATCCATCCATGGGTGTTTTGTCTACATGTGCACTGTCCTTCATGTCCAAATACCTTCATCAATTTTGTGGTCCAAAACTAATGACTAGGGTTGACATCAATGACAACAACCACCATTCCAACAACAACAATATGTATAAAAATGGAATACCACAGTTTGATGGACAAAAGTATGCATTTTTAGGAATAAGGATGAAGACATATATATAGGCATCTGCATTTGAAATTTGGAAATCAATTGTAGATGGATACACAGCACCAGCAGTTCCACCAACAAATTACAAAGAAATTAAACTCGGTCAGAATAATTCCAAAGCCACAAATGCACTTCTAAATGGTCTTGGAGAATCAATATTCACCAAAGTTTCACATTGTTAATACGCTAAAGATATTTGGGACAAACTTCGAAATATTTATGAAGTAGATTCAAAAGTCAAAGAAGCAAAGATTCAAACTTACAGAGGTCAGTTCGAACAACTAAAGATGAAGGAAGATGAGAACATTGCAACTTACTTTTTACGAGTCGATGAAATAGTAAATGCAATCTTGGGATTGAGAGAAGAAATCAAAGAATCTGTAATTGTTCAAATGGTACAAAGATCTCTTCCTATGATATTTGACCCTAAGATATCATCACTAAAAGAAAGAGCATATTTAAACTCAATAAGCATGGGCGAACTACATGGAATCTTCACAACATATGAAATGAGAACTGAACAGGAAAATCCAAATATAAAAGAAGTAGCCTTCAAAGCATCCAAAAGGTCAAGGCAAAAGGGAAAGAAAAAATAAAAAAGAACATCGTAACAGCAGTGATGTCTCGGAAGATGGTGAAGAAGCAGCCAACTTTGTCAGAAGATTGAACAAGGGAACCAATCAAAGGTACATAGGTAAGCTTCCTTTGATTTGTTTTAATTGTGATGGTATTGGTCATTTTTCTAACAAATTTCCTCATAAAAAAAAGAGAAATGATGAATGTTACTCAAATAGAAAACAAACATATAAAGGCAAAAGAACCAAAAAGAAAGTTTTCAAGAAAATCTTATGCACCAAAGAAGACATCTCATCATCAGATGAAGATGAATATGAAGATGAAGTCAATGACAATGAGACAAAAATATTTCTATTCATGGAAATAGAAAACTTTGATAAAGAAGACTCCAAAGAAGAATATGAAGAGGCCAAAGAAGAATATGAACAGGTCAAAGAATAATATGAAGAGGTAAAAATTGACTATCGAGAATAATTCTTGTGTGCCATAGAAGTTATTAGAAGAGAAAAGAAGAAAAACAAGAAACTACAAGCGGAACTAGATAAGAAAGAAAACAATAAGGAACTAGAACAAATGATCACAAATTTGAAGGTTCAAATTGAATAAGATAAAAGAATTGAAGAATCACTCAAAGTACAACTAGAAGGAAGAGACAATATCATTGGAAATTTGGAGGCATAAATTGTCACATTAAGAAAGGATATTCAAAGGAAAAATATGCAGAACAACTCAAAAGTTTAGAATGACATTATCAGCAGTCAAAAACCTCATCATGACAAGTTTGGACTAGGATAGAATCAAATAGAAAAGGGATCAAGCTATAAAACAACAAAACACAAAACATATCCAAAAAGCTATGCAAAAACAATCAAAGGTGATAGGAAGGTCTACACTGAAAATTACAGGGACACTCCTCCACCGAGAAGATTCATATTTCAGAAACATGGACCTACAGAAAGACATAGGCCTCAGGAAGAAGAAGGATTCATAAGATTACCTCCTTTCATAATATCTTCAACTCCCAGGTATCAAACTATATTTTTTGGTTTATGTTATGCATGTAATGATGATGACGATGATTATTAATGTCCACTAAGACCAATTGGTCTATCAGACCTTAAGAGGGTAAATGATTACTTGTGATTCTTTAGAATTTTACTTGTGAATTGCATAGATAACAACATGAACATAAAAAACTTTGAATGTCATACAAAAAAGGGTTATACAAGAAGACGTAGTAAAACACAGAGAAGAAGTTACAATAGGTTTGAATATTTGAGAACTGAAGTGGAATGCTACAAATGTAACAAATTTGGACACATGGCCAAGTATTGCAGAATGATAGTCCCTCCTGGAGAACCACAACAAAACAACAACAATCACAAAAAAGAACCTCAGAAAAGGACATGGATAATAATGTTGGAAATACAACTGAGAGGGGGTGGGTGAATCAGTTATGTATATAAGCTTGAAACTTTTCTTGTTATTTCCCGATTCTTTCTAGATTATTATTTAATGTTTTGTTGATAAATTAACATGCATAGATATCCAATATTTGATCAATCACACAGAATACACAGAGACACTAATTTTCATGAGGAAACCCATAAAGGGTGAAAACCTCTTCTTCTTAGGATGTCAATCAAGCTCCAACTTTCATGTACATCACAGTCTTTGAGCTCCAAATGAAATATGATGCTGCAACCTATGATAGCAAACTACAACTTGAAGAGAGCACCAACTCTCAGATTTCTCTAGAAACAACTAGATGGAAGCACCAACTTCTAGGTTTCTCTAGCACCCACTATATGGAAGCACCAACTCCCGGAATATCGTCTAGCACCAACTAGAATTTATAGGACTACAATCCTCCCTAGCACCACCATGATTGAATCTTACAAAACTTTACTTACTTTCTGTGTCTCTAATATAGTTTGTTACAGCTCCATGTCTCCTCTGCCTCTTGTAGCTTCTATATACTCTGTTCCACTTCTATACTCTACTCTTTCTCCTTCTACACACTCCCATTCCTCTATTCAGATTCTATTCTTCCTTAATAATATATGTTGTCTCTGCTTACTATACACTACACCTTTGATCTCCAGTTCAGGTCCTGTACATGGTCACATTCTACCCACATGCATAGCTCATGAAAAAAACACACACACTTCTTTGTTTTGCACGTCTTTCTCATGCCAAATCCTCTGCCAGATCATCATCACAACTTTTCGTCTTCTCTGGTGGTTATGCTAAATATTCTCATCATCAATGGTCGTTATCCAAATATTCTTTGTCTTCTCTGGTAGTCCCAGCTCTTCATATTCTCTGTCAGTTATAGCCAGTCATTTTTGTCTTCTTTGGATTTTAAGCCCCTTCCTTCATGGGACCATAAGCGGTGACCATACGCCTAACTAACAATCTCTTCATGACTTGCAACTTAGAGAATCTTGGTATGAGACATATTGATTCTCCCAACTCCCTATCTCCGATGTGGAGCTTAGGGATGCTAGTGCCTTCCTCTATTCTCTCTCTATGTGATCATTGGCTGTGTCTTGGGGCCAAGTACTTCGGGACTTCGCGTTTCATTTCTTTGGATGTGAGCCAACCCTGAGTCTCCCAACTTCCGAACTCATCACTAGCGATCACTGGCTCCATTCTTGATATGACCTTGGGTGATGATCTCATGTGACCACACAATTGTGGGAGTGTCCAAAGGTGGTTTGAAATCAAACTACTTTTCTCCCCGCAATTTACCTCGAGCCTCCACGTGTTATTTCTCCAAAACCATGGTTTTTATTCTGGCCCACCTGTTGAAATTACTAATACAACTGAGAGGGGGGGTGAATCAGTTGTCTTCGAGCTTAAACAATCTTAAGTCTATTAAAACATTCTTGATCTTTCTTCAAGTGATCATCTACTTTATACAACATATGGACAATAAAAGTAAAAAGCATCAGTCACACACAAGGTATACACAGAGACAGATTTTCACGAGGAAACCCATAAAGGGAGAAAACGTCTTCTTCTTCGAAATGATAGGTAGTCTTTTAAGTTTTGTACATCATCTTTAATTGAGCACCAACTCAATGTGAGGCTGCTACCTCTGTTTTACAAGCTGCAACTTGTTTGAGAGCACCAACTCTCTGGTTTCTCTAGCACCC
>ML776777.1:2258578-2272707 GCA_009831015.1 Picea engelmannii
CACAGGCTCCAACCTGTATAAAAGAGAACACTTGTTCTCCCTTGCACCACCCTGCCACCCTGGTTTCTCTGGCTGCAACCAGATGGAAGCTACAACTTCCTATGTTCAAGCTCTCACTTGAACCTCTGAGGAAAACAGTCCTCCCGAGAACCTCCCAACCTCCCTAGAACATAAATGAACATAAAAACATTCAACTACATAGATACATCAATTCTTACCAATCTTTCTTTGTTCTGTACATCTGGTCATCTTCTAACTGTACTGTAATTCATTTCTTCCTCTTTCTGTTCAACAGGTCTTCTCTGCATCAACTTGTTCTGTCATTCTTCTCTTCTTCAACTTGTTCTGTTATTCTTCTCTTCATTTCATCTCACACTGCACATATGCTCAATCTCCTCCTGCGCATCCTCTCATTTTCCTTTTCTTACAGTTTCATTCTTTTCTCAAACATAACAACCAACCTCACGCTGTCTGTCTCATTTTATTTTATACACAATCACGGCGGTTCAACTTCCCATCTCCTTTGGCAAACGAAAGACAATTGTCCGAGCAACTGAAACACCAACTAATTCACAATAATGAGTCTGTTTTGCTAATAGATTCGTAACTGAGGAGTTAACTGTGCAAGAGAACAGTAACCTTCCGATCATATTCCAATTTATCTGCTCCGTTGGATGAAATTTATTGACATTTCCTTTAAATCGGGTTTCGGCATTTCGACAATCCTGTGATGAGTGTCTCGACACTTCATTTCGTGATCTCTGAATTTCCGATACAGAACTTTTCTGCACTAGCTCCTTCCCCAATATGACTATGGTCATAACCAAGAGACTATGCAAAAAGCGCTTTCGCGATTTCTCATATCGCGATATCGACATTCCTGATGTTCAATGTTCTTGTCACTTCCAAATCCTGATCCATGAAACTCCATAAAGAAGTCAAATCAACGGTCTAGATCGCATATTGATTTGACGGTTTAGATTCAGTCGAGATTTCACACATCACGATTTCGACACTCTTGACGTTTAGTGTTTTTGTCACTTCAAAGTCCTGATCCACGAAACTCCGTAAAGAAGTCGGATCAATGGTCCAGATCATATCTTGATCTGACGGTTCAGATTCAGTCAGGATTTCACACATCGCAATTTCGACACTCTTGACGTTCAGTGTTTTTGTCACTTCAAAGTCCCGATCCACGAAACTCCGTAATAGAGTCGTATCAATGGTTCGGATCACATCTTGATTCAACGGCTGCGATTAAGTCACGATTTTTCATATCGTGAAATTAGGATTCCTTTGGATGATATTACTTGACATCTCCAACTCTCGATCCCCAAAACTCCGACATGGACTGGAATCATCGGTCCAAATTTGATCTTGATTCAACAGTTGCGATTTAATCGCGATTTTGCATATCGCGAAATCGACATTCTTGTTGCATTGTTTCTTTGACATCTCCAACACGCGATCCTCGAAACTCCGACATGGACTGGAATCAGCGGTCCAGATTTGATTTTGATTCAACGGCTGCAATTTAATCGCGATTTTGCATATCGCGAAATCAACATTCTTGTTGCATTGTTTCTTTGACATCTCCAACACACGATCCTCAAAACTCTGACATGGACTAGAATCAATGGTCCATATTTGACCTTGATCTGATGGCTCATATTAAGTCGTGATTTTGCATATCATGATTACGCTCGCTTGTCCTTGTACCTTAAAGGACGTGCGGGCTCTTATTGATCCAACGATGATCGGATCCTGCGCTTGGATCTAACGCTTGAGATCTGTCCTCCTCTTCAACGATCTCTTCTTGTCTACATTCAGATCTGACGACCCTCGTTCTTTCGGGAATTTTGAATGGATCCAATGATCAGAAATGCTTCTGAAGATTTACAGGCATTCGATCGATCAGAAATGCTTCTCAAGCTTTACGGGCCTTCGATCATTCGATCAACCTGAACTTATCTTCTGTTTTCCTGGTTGCATTACCTTCGATCATTCGATCTTCCTGAACTTATCTTCTGTTTTCCTGTCTGTTACAAACTTTCTATACTCATGCCATCTTCATTGTTGTACTTGCCATCAATGACAAGCATTCACTGTCTGTTAAATATTTTCCATTCGCTGTCTGTTAAATATTTTCCAACACCACCCTTAACTTATTAAAGTTGGCACACCTTCAATCCCTGCAATGCAAAGTGACCGTCGATCTCACGATCTTGACGGTGCTCCTGAATTGATGGTTCAGATCTTTCCTCTCTATTTCTACGGATCAAATCTAACCTTCCTAAATCAACGACTATGATTTACTTCGTGATCCGAGATCCGGGAGTTTTAAATGTCAAACACTTTTTTTCTCTGTATGCCAATCTTCCAGAGTTGATGGTCTGTGGACACCTGTCCTTCTCAATCGACGGATCTACCTCTAATTCAAGAATTTGACCTTTCAACCAGATCAACGGTTTTGCGGCCCCTTTCTTGATCAACGGTCGAGAGCTCCTTTGGTTCTTCAGGCTTTTGAAATATCAAGTCTCAAACTTTAATTTCCCTCGAAGTATGTGGATTACTGGCATGTTTCCTCTTGGATCATATGGTTGAGGCTTACTTCAGGTCTTTACCCGGAGTCCACAAGATTATGCCACGTATTTTTTGGATCAAATGACCTAGATTCACTTTGGATGATCTGATGCTTGAGAAATGCTTCAGACAATATGACAACTAAGATCTACTTCAGATGATCTGACGGTCGATAATTTATTTTAGCTCTTCGTCTCTCCAGGATTCAGAAAATTCAAATATCAAACTAAAACTCTCGAATTGATTTCTATGGAGCTCATGATCCGTCGCCACATATCCCTCTAGATCTGATGTTTGAGATTTACTTCAGCTCTCCGGCTCTCCGGACTTCGAATATTTCAAATATCAAACTAAGAACCCTCGAAGTGATTTCTCTGGAGTTCACGATCCGTCTCCACATATCCCTCTGGATCTGATGGTTGAAATTTACTATGGCTCTTCGGCTCTGTAGACTTTGGGTATTTCAAATATCAAACTGAATCTCTTGAAGTGAGAATTTTCCAGAGCGTAACCTCCTCACATATTTAGACCCAAAACAAATGATGTTCATTTGATCAAGATTTTAGATCAACGACTCAATCTGACTGTGATGTAGATTTCCCTTGTATTAAATCCAAAGACTCTCCATATTTTCTTATCCTATCCTTCCACTTAATTTGATCCGACAACTGACAAAGATTCACATAATTGAATTCTCAAACCTTGTGCCCCGCTTATCTTATCCTTCAATTAATTTGATCCGATGACTGGCGGAAATTTGGATGATTGAGATCTTAGATCTTTCAGCTTATCTTGTCCTTCCACTCAAAAGTGATCCAACGATCGTTGTCGCTCTTCCTCTTGAGTTTCGGATCTCTCTAACTTGAAGGTTTTTTAAGTGTTGAAGGATATCGACCTTTTCTCCTCCTGCGAGTCCGTCTCTTGGACCGCGTCTGCACTTCTGGAAAATGCTATCTCTTGTGAGCTTTCGCATCATCTTCTCTCTCGAGGTTTGGTTTGTTGTTGTTATTTCCATCAATAAAAAACACACTCTTCTTGTAAACATGCCAACAATATCCCCCTTTGGTATTGATGGAAAACCTAAAAGTCTACACTATTCTACTTAGACCTCCAACTGTAGCATCCAGACCACACATTTTTCTCCCCCTTTGACATCAATGTCAAAGAAATCCGTGAGTGACTCTATTCTCCTTCAGATTAGAGATGAAATAAGCATTCTCCCCCTAATTACATATACTACGAGCACTCCGCCCCTGATTAGATAGACTATTTTAACTTGATAACATGGTCGCGCCCAACTTCTAGCATAGAAACTCAAACTGAGCTTTTGCAAGCAGTTTAGTGAAGATATCAACAATATGATCTTTGCATGGAATATCATGAAAAGAAACAATAGTGTTGGTTACCTGTTCCCTCAAGAAGTGATACTTGATGGGTATATGCTTGGTATTGGAGTGAAATACAGGATTCTTTGACACACTAATTTCACTAGTATTATCACAATGAATTGGGATCGGTGCAGTATATTTTACCTCCAAGTTTGCAAGTGTCTGAATCATCCACAATACTTGGGTACTGCAAGTGGCAGCTGCAATGTATTCATCTTATATAGTTGATAAGGAAATGGAACCTTTCTTATTTCTCAACCATGCTACAATGGAGTCTCCTAATAAGAATTCATCTCTACTCGTTCTTTTCCTTTCATCCACGCAGTTAGCCCAATCAACATCTGAATAGACTGATAGTTGAAAATTATGATTCCTAGGATACCATAGGCCATAGTTCATTGTTCCTTTCAAGTATCCGAATATTCTTTTCACATCCAACAAATGACTATGTTTAGGTGCAACCCGATACCTTCCTACCATTCCAAAAACATGCATTATGTCTTGACAGGATGTTGTGATGTACAATAGGCTGCCTATCATAGACCTATATGAACTTTGATCAACATCAGGTGAGTCATCATCCTTTATTAACTTTCATCCAATGACCATAGGTGTTTGTTGGGTATATGTTATATTATTTTCATCTGTGTGTGTAGGCTCGTCATATTCGACAACTGCGTTTGACGATCCCCTAGCGGTTTTTGCTATTTTTAGTGGATTTTGCTATTTTTAGCGATTTCATAAATTAATCCTGGATTAATGGATTAGGATTTTGGTATCTAAAGAATACCTAAAAACATTGTACATATTGTATGGTGAATGGTGAAATTAAGATAATGAAGAGTTGAAAGGTTTTCCCCAGTTGAGGGTTTTCGGTATAAATCTTTGTGTACTATGTGTATAAGCCATTGATTAATTTATGTTTTTATTAAGAATCTATATGCATTGCTTTACTTCACAAGTTTAAAACTTACATGTGGCATCATGTTAGGTAGCTAGAGAGGTATTAGCGGGGGGCCACTACTACCTCTCTAGCTACCTAACATATCAGAGCTCATTTTTGGCTTAAGAGGGATGCCTTTGTTGCTGAGGGTTTTTCTCAGTCCTGATAGATCAAGTTTATCTTGGGTCTGTGATAAACCTGGGTTTAGAGGGAGATTTTGCAGTGGTTATTCGAGTGTATAAAGAGGAATGGCAAGCTTTTCTAGAATCGAGATAGAGAAGTTCAACGGTAAAAACTTTGAGCTATGGAAGTTGAAGATGGAGGACCTCCTTGTAGAAAAATAACAATGGATCGCTATGGATCATGGTACATATACTACTGGTACATAGCCTACTAGAACATAGATGACTGGTACACAACCTACTAGTACACAAACTACTAGTACACCACCTACTGGTATGTCGAAGGAAGATTGGGAAAAGTTGAACATAAGAGAAAGGAGTACTATTCGATTCTGCCTAGCAGATTCAATGTTGTTGAATGTCTCGAGAGAATCTACAACCAAGGAACTATGGGATAAGTTAGGGAATTTGTATCAATCAAAGTCCCTGGTAAACAAGTTGTTTCTTCTAAAGAAGTTGTATCATCTTAGGATTGAAGATGAATATTCTGTGACAGAACATCTAAATGCCTTTAATACTCTGGTAATTCAACTCGTATCTGTTAATATTACGATTTCAAAAGAAGATAAGTGTATTACTTTGTTTTGTTCTTTTCCAGACTCTTGGGATAATTTGGTTGTAGCAATTGGTAGTACCACTCAATCTACATTGAAGTATGAGGATGTAGTTTCATCCTTGTTATCTTAAGAGATGAGATAGAAAAGCATGGATTGTCATAGCACAAATGCTTTATTTGTAAGAGGTCGTACCCAAGACAGGAATCCTGGTAAGTCTTTGGAGGGAAGATCTAAATCTATAGGTAGATCTAATTCTCTAGGAAAATCTTTGAGGAAATGATGAAAGTGTGGTAAAACATGGCATTATAAGAAATATTGCAATTCTAAGAAGGTTGATAAACCAAATGGATCTTATAGTATCTCTTCCATAGAGGCGAAAAACTCCACTGAATAAGGAGGTGATGTTTACCTGGCATCTATAGGTACACATGCAAACCATGATGTATGGTTGATCGAATCAGGTGCGTCATACCATATGACTCCTCACAGGGAGTGGTTCTCTAAATATGAAAAATACGATGGTGGTGATGTATTCCTAGGAGATGACTTGACAGCCATAATCATGGGACGCGGAAGGGTTAAGTTGTTGCTAAAATATGGAAGGATTATAACTCTCCCTAGGGTTCTGCACATTCCAAAACTAGCCAGGAGCCTAATATCTATAAGCAAGTTGGATGATGCAGGAGTGGATACTATATTGGGAAAGGGCACTTGCAAGATGGTACGAGCGACAATGGTGTTGATGAGAGGATTTCAGTGTAGAAATCTATACAAGTTCTTGGGAATCACTTATACTAATGGGTTTAATAGGTCTGTTGTCCCTGAGTAGAGAGATGAAGGAGAAAAGACCAATACTGTCCCTGAAAACAAGACCATGTTGTGGATTCAAAGACTAGGGTATATTGGAGAAAAGGGCCTTTGAACACTACACGGTAAAGGTATGGTTGAAGGTATGTCTAATTTCACTCTAGATTTTGATTTATGTGAGCATTTCATATATGGTAAACAAAATTCTAGGCAGAGGCAGTGGGTACAACATGTTACATGGTCAATCGATCACCTTCATCAAAGTTGTATGATAAAAATCCACATGAGGTATGGAATGGAAAGAAAGCCTCTCTTCAATATATTAGAAATTTCGGTTGTGATGCTTATGTACATGTTCCAAAGGAAAATAGGAGCAAGCTGGATAAAAAGGATGAAAAGTGTATCTTTATTGGTTATAAATATGGTGTGAAAGGTTATAAGCTTTGGAACCCATAAACCAATTACAGTTGAGATGTTGTTTTCAAAGAGGTAAAAGATGTTTCCAAATAGAAATTCTTACCAAGGCCAAAAGAACCTGAGAAAATAGAGTTGGAGTTGGATGATGAAAAATTTGAATCATCTGAAGAAGATGAAGCATAAGAAGAAGAAGAAGAACCTCATACCCCAGTATTGAGGATATCAATGAGAGAAAGAACGCTACCTGAAAGGTATAGTCCACCTGATTTCTGTTCCAATTTTTCTTTATGCATTACTGATGATGATCCCATAACTGTTAGGGAAGAAATGAATTCAGATGATAGTAAACTATTGAATAAGTCCATGGTTGAAGAAATGGATTCCTTGGATAAGAATGACGCATGGATATAGTTGAGTTTCCAGCTAGAAGAAAATCTATTGGTAGTAAATGGTTATTTAAGAAGAAGTTTAATGCATAAGGTAAAGTGGAGAAATACAAATCCCAGTTAGTAGAAAACGTTTATACCCAAGTAGATGGAATTGACTTTGGTGAGATTTTTTCTCCTATTTCCAGGTTAACATATATTATATTTCTTTTATCTATTGTTGTTTCTTTTGATCTTGAAGTGGAACAGATGGATGCGAAGACAACATTCCTACATGGGGATCTGGAAGAAGAAATCTATATGAATTAGCCAGAAGAATTTGTAGTGAAGGGAAAGAAAGAGCTTGTTTGTAAGCTAAAGAAGTCACTATATGGTCTAAATCAATCACCTAGGACGCAGTACCAAAAGTTTGACACATACATCCTTGGACTGGGATTTGTTAGAAGTAGGGTTGATCACTGTGCATATTCCAAGTAGGTTGGTAATCACTTCATTTTTGTAGTATTGTATATTGATGACATGTTGCTAGTAGGAAATAAGATGGATGTTATCAAGGAGGTGAAATCACAGCTATCCTCCAATTTTGACATGAAGGATCTCAGTGTTGCTAACTTCATTATGGGAATGGAGATTAAAAGAGATTGTGCAAACAGGAAACTCCGGTTGAATTAGGGAAAATATGTTGAGACGATATTGTAGAGGTTTAATATGAATGGAAGTAAACTGGTCAAGGTTCTTATTGCTATAGGTTGAAATTTATCTGCAAATTAGTATCCCAAGACACATGAAGAAGAAGAGGACATGTCCCATGTTCCATATGCCAGTGCAGTTGGTAGTTTGATGTATGCAATGGTCTGTACTAGACCAGGCATTGCACATGTAGTGGGAGTTTTGAGCAGGTATATGTCAAAACCAGAGAAGGAGAATTGGACAACATTAAAGAGGGTCTTTGGGTATCTTCATGGCACTACCAGTTATGGATTGTGCTACTAAGGAAGACCAATATTAGACAGAATGGTGTACATACATGGTTTTGTTGATGCATACTGGGTTTGAGATCTGGATCACAAAATATGTATAAGTGGGTATGTGTTTAACCTATTTGGTCTAGACCCCCTCCTCTACAAGGGTTGCACGACCTCCCAATCTAGGATCTTCTCAAGACTGAATCGAAACAATATTTGATTCCTTGCTAGAACCTCTAAGAAAAAAATCCAGAGGTTTCTATGAAACTTCCGCTTGCATGAACAAGCACTAAGTGTAAGTCTTTTTCCACGTGACTACGCCTTGTGACCACACGCTTATTCGAAAATATGCATTTTGATTTCTCGTATTGGCTAAATGAGTCAATCGACTCTCCATCCTTCAAGCATCCGATTCCCGAAATTCTGACAAGGGTATAATGCATGCTAGCTCCTCCCTTATCCTCCATCCATATGACCCTTTACTATGACCTCGGGCCAATCCTTCTGAGCGCGTTGGAATTTCATGTATCGGGAACTCCTGATGCGATTCAACTCCCTTCTCTTGATCGTTCGATACTCAAAATTGTGAAATATTCATATCAGATCAACGATCCACACTAGCTCTCCAGCCAACAACTGTGATTATGTCACGATTTCGCATTTCGTGAATCCTCACGAGTCCTACCTCCAACTTCCTGATTTATGAATCAACGAAATGTTGATTGGTCGCCATGTGTCCTCTTTCAATGGATGATCCTAATGATTTCGGGATTTCGTGTTTCATGATTTCATGAATTCCACTCTTCTTCTTCCAAATATTTTGGTTTCACAAAATTCCGATGACTCCTCGTGACTAACCAGTGCACTAGTTCTCTGAGATCTAATGACTTACAAGATTTTGTCTCTTTCTAAATGGGTCTTGACCCTCGATCTTGTCTAATCTTCAAAAAAAATTTCTAAAGGATTTCTCCCGCTCAATCCTCCTTACTTGTTCTTTCTTCTAACTTCAATTTTTTGTGCTCCACCTCTGAATGCTTAAACTCTTCAAAAATTAGAAACTTTTCTAAGTGATTCCTCTCATGACTTAAAACCACTACTCCTCCTGAAATTCTGGTCAATGAAATTTAAATATCGCCTCTTAACGCACACTTTCACTTTGTGTCTTTTTCAAAAGACTTTCTAACGCCTTCTTGCCATACTCTGTGCTCAACCTCCTGAGATTTCAAACTTTAACACAAGTTTGTTTCTATACACACTCCTTGCGCTCAATATGCACACTTTGCATACAGAATTCCCCCACTATCTCTTATGAGATTTGAGTCAAAAAACACTTCTTCACACACACTCCTTACACTCTGCATGCACTTCTTGCATAATATTACAAAAGATAAACAATTGAACTCATTCAATTATTCATTCATTCACTATGAACATCATCCATTCACAAACACATAACAACACAGTCAAACCATAACAATATCAATACTGTGTATTTGGGTTAATTTCCTCTATTCTATTCTTTTCAGAAGAAAACATAATTACAGTAATTTATCCTTTACAACTATTACAAGAAAAACTTGTCTAAGGACCCAGATCTTTTTCCATCTTCTTTCTTATATCTAAATACTATTACATTATGTTCAAGCAGTTACCTACTCAATTAATGCAACCTAATGACTAATCAGGGAAAATATCCCACACCTGTAATACATTATAGTCGTGTAAAGGATTTACAATGGTTCTGTCACTTCAAATGGTGGCCCGGTTTTACACAACCAAAATTAATTAACAAAAATTCCAAAAGGTGTTTGCATCACTTCCAAGTTAGTTAATTGTTGGTTCATCTCCTTCAATGTGTAGAGGTGTCGATTCCAATTCCACATCCGCTTCCTTTTGATGTGATTTTGATGCTCCTGGATCATACTCCTTTGGCTAAAATATTCATGGATTCATTTCCATGAGCTCTTGCACTGTCTTTCCATGTTTTAAAATATTAGGTTCAGTTACCCAACTTGGGTGATCTTTCCACTTTACCAAATATTCAAGATACATTTTTCTTTTAGCTTTCCTTCCAACTCTTTGTTCTAAAATTTTCTCCATCTGAGGTTTTTCTACTATGGGCATTTTTTCTTCCCACTGAATCTCTTCTTGATCATCCGATTCTCCTGTATCATCTCTGTTATAAGGATACAAATCTGCAACATTGAATATCAGTGATATCCCAATATTATCTAGCAACTCAATCTCATAAACATTTGCTGCAAATTTTCTAAGGATCTTGCATGGTCCTATATTTTTCATCTTCAACTTACTATATGTTCTTCTGGGAAAAATTTCCTTCCTCAAATGAGCTAAAACTTCATCTCCCACTTCAAATTGAACTTCCCTTCTTTTTTGATCAATATTGTCCTTATATATTTTATTACTATCTTGTATCTTCCTCTTAACTTGATCATGAAGTCCTTGCATTTCTGTAGAAAAATGTTCTTCTCCAGCCCTCCTAAATTTATCTTGTTTCAATTCTCTCAATTTTGCAACCCCTCTCAGCTGTCTTCCATATACTATCTCGAATGGAATTTTTCCATTGCTTCTATTAACTGAATTATTAAATGAAAATTCTTCTTGTGCCAGAATCTGATCCCACCGACGACCTTGTTCAATGACTAAACTCCTTAACAAATTTCCCAGACTCTTGTTCACTACTTCAGTCGTTTCGTCTATTTGAGGGTGATATGTTGAACTAAAAGATAAATTAGTTCCCAGCCTCTTCCATAGAGTCCCCCAAAAGTGTCCCACAAACTTAGTATCCATGTCTGAAACTATGCTTCTGGGCAATCCATGTAATCTCACAACTTCTATGAAAAATCCCTTCTGGGTTCTAGGTAATCCCAATACAAAATCCATACTAATTGCATGCCAAGGCCTTTATGGAATAGAAAATGGCTGATACAAATCAATGTTTTGTCTCTTCCCTTTTGCATGTTGAAAAATCTTACATTGGTCTACAAATTTCTTCACATGTTCCCTCATACCTAGCCAATAGTACAATATACTCAATTGTGCAAATGTTTTGTCATGACCAAAATGTCCAACTAGACCTCCACTATGTTTTTCCTTCAACAAATTATCTCTCATTGAACATCTTGGTATGCACAATTGGCTTAATTTAAACAACAATCCATCCTTGATCAAATATTTTGATCATGAGTTGTTATCGCTCAACAAAGGATTTCCATATGCTTCATAAGCCTCCTTAAAATCTGAATCTTCCTGATACATTTCTTTAAGGTGTTCAAACCCTAAGGTCTTCACTTGAAATTCCTATATAACCAAACATTTCCTGCTCAAAGCATCTGCAACTTTGTTAGGACTTCCAAAAATATTTTTAATAATAAAAGTAAAATTATGCATTAATTCTACCCACTTATCATGTCTCTGATTCAACTTTTCTTGCCTAGTAATAAATTCCAAATCTTGATTATCATTATACAAGACAAACTCTTTCGGAATTAAATAATGTCTCTATTTTTTCAAACACTAAATCACTGCATAAAATTCCTTGTCATATGTAGAATATTTCTCCTTAGCATCATTCAACTTCTCACTGAAATAAGCAACTAGCCTATTATCTTGACTCAAAACTGCTCCGATGGCTATCCCACTTGCATCACACCTCACCTGAAATGCCTTTCCAAAATCTGGTAAAACCATAACTGGTTGTTCTTTTATCTTCTTTTTCAACACATTGAAGCTTTTCTCAACCTCCTCTATCCAATTAAAATACTTATGTTTCTTCTTCATAGTGTCCATCATGGGTGCACATATACCACTAAAATTTCTGATAAACTTTCTATAAAAACTTGCTAAACCATGAAAACTTCTCACCTCAAATATGCTCTTGGGTGACGACCATTCTTTGATTGCTCTCACCTTTTCTGGATCCATCTTTAATTCATTTGAAGAGATCACAAAACCCAAATATATGAGCTCTGTCTTCATAAAAGAACATTTCTTCAAGTTTATTAATAACTTTTCTTGTTGCAATTTCCTCATCACTAATATCAAGTGATTTAAATGTTCTTCCTTTGTTTTTCTTAAAACTAATATATCATCTGTTGGATTATTGAGAGGGGGGGTGAATCAGTAATAACATAATCATAACCCTTTTTCTTCAAATGTTATATCAATGTAGAATTATTATCCAATAATGATCAGTAATAAATAAACAAACACACACATGCACAGTACACCAGTGTTTTACATGGAAACCCAAATCGGGAGAAAACCACGAAATGTTTTTTCTTATATGTCTTGAAGAATTACATTCATTGGAAGCACCAACTTCCTTTGTTTTCCAGCTGCAACTGGATGGAGGCTCCAACCTCCTAGTTTCTCAGGCTACAACCTGAGGGAAGCTCCAACTCCACAAATCTATGGATACAACCAGAAGGAGGCTACAACCCCCAATGTTCTCTGGCTACAACCGGAAGGTGGCTACAATCACCTGTCCTTGCCCCGTCCTGCCACCTTGATGTAGAAGTAGAATGATGGAACCACTGTCACACTATCACTGTGAGATATACTATTGTAAACCTGTACCAATAAGTCTGAACCATGCATCAACCTGTAATCAACTTGTAAAATAAATAAGTGCATCAACAATGCACCAACCTATAATCAACCTGTACCATAAACAAGTGCATCAACCATGCACCAACCTGTAATCAACCTGTACCTTAAACAAGTGCATCAACCATGCACCAACCTGTACCATAACCAAGTGCGTAATTCATGTGTCAACTAATCATCAACTATGATTCATCAATATGTACCAACATCATCAACTATACACCTCATGTATGTGCGCCAACTCATCAACTACTTGTGTCAACCATGTACTCAACATGTACCTCAACCAAAAGACCTCATCAATTTCATCATACAAATCTGATTTGGAGCTCTTTAATAGACTTGGTGTATATGATTACATTCCTGCAAACCTTCCTTAACTTTTAAAAAAAAGAGACTAGCATTTTCATCAAACTTTTCTTTAGTCTCACATGCCTAGTTTTGGATTAGTCAACAACCCTAACTTGAAGTAATCATAACTTTGAACCTGTAATGTATAAAGATATGAAACTGAAACACAATGTTCTTTAGTGTGTTTTATGCAATTCCTCCAAGTGGAACTACTTGTAACCTCTCATAAAATGATTTATAGCAAAAATGGCATATCTTGCTGAATTCTGACTTATTCTAGAGAGCGACCTTGTAAAGCGTGCCCCGAACAAACTATTTTCTGAACTGATCTGAAACTGTTATGAAGAATAATATAGATTGTACCCTAACCAACACATTTGGTCTCATGGAATTTGGATCTTTTATGAATAAGTTATGACGTTTTTACCCGAAACACTTGATTTTGACTAGTTTCAGGACTAGCCACAAACCCTCTTTTCCACAGAGTGTAACTCCCAAAATAAAACGACCCACAAGATGAATTTTTAACCACATATACTTGGATATGTTTTCTCACTTTCATAGAAATTTCAGTATCTGAATCATTGTATAAAAAATTGTATAGTGAAAATGGTGAGATGACCTGAAAATAACATACCTTAGAAAGCACCATCAAAAGAGTTTATCCTTCCTTGCATTTCGGCCTTCTTTTCTTCACTTTACTTAGAATTTCGGCTTATATATCATTTGTAAACCTCAGACACCTATATATATTCAATATTCTTAAGTTTGATTCAAATGAGAGAGCCTTGCCTCTTATTTATACTCTCCAAGTAGCTTCCTTAAAAACATCTTCTAGGTCACTTGGCCCCACTTTCCTTAATTTAGGGTTGGGTCCACTTCTAATTTCTCCATTAAAATTATTATTGAAATAATTTATTT